>JABUQX010129365.1:32500-39854 GCA_015478945.1 Trachelipus rathkii
ACCCTGTATGGTACAAGCGACATCATTAATAGAGGTAAAGGTGTATTAAAAATCTTTAAATAATATGGTATTGATGTTATGAATAATGGTAATAACCCGACTATCATAACACCAAGTTGACAAGTAGTTAAAGGCAGGGTCTATTTTTTTCTCCAGCAGCACCCCATTTTAGCCCATACCATAAATTTTTTTTGGAATTTTAATTTTTTGAAAAACTGTTTTTGAACATATGGGCTTCACCTCCTACAAATTTTTCGGAATGACCTCAAACTTGAACTACATATATATGGGTCTATTACCTGGAGAATGCATAAAATTGTTTTTATGATTTTTTGAAATTTGTTCTCAGCAATGGCGAAATTCCAAACTTATTTTTTGGGGTTTTGAAAATGAAAAATTGCAATAAATTTTTCTCTGCTAATGCGATCAGGAATTTTTTTTAGGGCCTATGTAATCGGGGGAGATGCACATTTTTTTTTAGATCATTTATAGGATATGCAGCAGTTTTGGATTTGTCTTTGGAACATATTTTGCCAAAAAAAAGTTTTTAGATTTTTTTTTTTTTATTATACAATAAAATATCAAAGTAAAAAAGATTTATCTCCCCTTACTATATATCCCTGAATATTTGATGTTGATCGGATAAGTGGAAAAAAATATATGACTATATTATAATGTTAAACTTAGGCTTCAAATAGTAATTTTCTACAAACTTTAACGGTTCTCTTCAAAATGTTACACCAGGTAGAATCATCATCATATCTAATGTTAATGATTTAGTTTAAATTTTGATTTATTTCACTGGTCTGCGACAATTTTGCTGTCAAGGTTTTTTCAAGTAATTGTTATGTATTTTAATGAACTGAATTCGAATCTGCTATTGGTTTTTACGAATCAGGTCAAATTTTTTTCTATGACCTTTTTTTTCTTAAAAAAGTAGAAATTTTGATAGTTTTATTATATTTTATGAAATATATTCATTACAGTGAGAGAAATATCATCGCCGTTGATAATATCACATATTTAGAATAGTATTTAAGATCATTTATGTAGTATGCAACAATCTTGATGGATTGCACCATCTTATTACATCATGGTATACCATCATATCTGGTAATTGAAGCACTTTTTGATGCAGCTTGATATCACCGCTATGTTTGTATAAAAGAAGCTGATTTTCCTGTGCGAAAACAAAGCAGTATTTGTAAAATTAACACTAGGTATCATATTTATATTCCAAAGTGTCAGTGATATAGTTGTTATGAAATGAATTTGTTTTGTTTGCCTGTAATTATAGTTAAATGTTGCAATTTTTTTACTGTGATTTTTATGGTTATATATAATAATATATATATTATATATATATATATATATATATATATATATATATATAATATATATATAAATATATATATATATATATATATATATATATATATATTATATATTATATATATATTTACTATATATTATATGTAATACTATATATATATATTTATAAATATATATATATAAATTATATTATATATATATATATATTTTTTTATTGATTTTTATGATATATATATATATATATATATATATATATATCCACAGGAATTTAAAAATGAATCGAAAATGTATAAATAATACCAATAGGTTTTGTTTTATATTTGGGCAAGTAATATTGACTGGACGGCAATCCAAAATAACGTTATTTGTGAAAGCAAATTACCATGCTTATTTTAAAATGAAATTAGGTGATCAAGATAAGAAATTTGCTCCACATTTCTGTTGCAAGACATGTGTTGAAAATCTAAGAAGATGGAGTAGAGGCAAAATTAATTTACTACCTTTTGGTATACCGATGCAGTGGCGAGAAGGAACTGATCATGTGGCAGATTTTTATTATTTCCTCACTGACGTAATTGGTAAGAATTTTATTACATATGCTATTTTACTAATTTTTTAATCATTTAATATACAGATCACATGAGTACGCCACACTGCATGAATTTTAATGTTTAGTAATTTCATTCAAGGAGTGAACAGAAAAAACAAGCATTATGCTCTTTATCCTGATCTTCCTTCTGCCATACGCCCAGTTCCTCATGGTCCAGAGGTACCCATACCTTAACGACCTGTTAATCTGAATAATTTCGAATAGAATGATTAGGTATTTGAAAAAATAGACATGTCTTCATTATATGTTGCCTCAAATTCAGAATTAGAACAGCCTAATCCTTTAAATCAAGCACAACTTAACGACTTGACCAGAGATTGGGTCTATCAAAAGAGTCAGCCCAGGTACTTGGTTCAAGACTTGCTGAAAATAAGTTACTGGCTCCAGGGGCAACATATTACTGGTATACTAACAGATTGGAAGAGCTTCGAAAATTTTTTGCCGTTCATGAAAATACTATGCTTGTATATTGCAAAAATATCAGTGGATTAATAGAAGCTTTAGGGTGCCCTATAAACCAGAAGAATGGAAACTTTTTATTGACTCAACAAGAAGTTTAAAGAGTGTCCTCTTAAATATTGGAAATAAAGCAGCATCTGTTCCAGATGCACACTGTTCAATTAAAGGAGAACTACGAAATCATGAAGAATTTAAATAATGCTATGAAGTACAATCTTTATGAATGGAAGATATTTGGAGATCTAAAGGTAAGATATACATTAGTGATTTTTATTATAAAGAAAATAATTTTTCAGTAGAAAATTTTAGTTTCTTAATTTCGATATACTCACCTTACTTATATGTTATTCTAAATTTGTGATACGTTGCACTTAAAAGAAAAAAGAGTAATATAGTATTTAGTACAGATTTCACATTTACATTAAATATGTTACATTCCTGGAGATTTTATATTAATAAATATTTTCTTTTTACTTCAGGTTGTCTTTAATATTTGGAATGCAAGGCGGCTACAAGAAATATCCCTGCTTCCACTGTTTATGTGATAGAAGAGCCGATGAACAGCACTATAGGGGACAAGAATGGTTATCTCGACAGTCCTTTCATCCTGGTTCTCATAATGTCATTTATAAACCTATCGTCAACCGTAATAAAATTTTACTTCCACCACTTAATATAAAATTGGGATTAATGAGAAGTTTTATAAGGCCATTAAAGAAAGACAGTCAAGCATTTCTTTTTTTTGGCATGAAAATTTCCACAGGTTAGTGATGCCAAATTAGCTGCTAGAATATTTGATGGTCCTCAAATAAGGATGCTGATGAAGGGCGCTAGATTTGCTGAAGTGATGAGTGATACAGAAATAAATGCATGAGAATCTTTTAAAGCACTTTCACTTAATTTTCTTGGGAATCATAGGAGTTCAGATAATAAAACACTGTAAAATTTTAATACAAAACTTTGAAATCTTAGGAGTGAGAAAGTCTATAAAACTCCAATTTTAAGATCCCATCTTGACTACTTCCAAGAAAATTGTGGAGATTACAGTGAAGAACAGGGGAAAAGGTTCCATCAGGATATTAAGTGCATGGAAGAAAGATATCAGGGAAGATGGGACATTATTACGATAGCAGACTACTGTTGGTGCTTTAAAAGGAATTCACCAGAACAAAAATACAAAAGAAATCTATAAAATCATCTTTTCTTTGGAAAAAATGCTGAAATTGCTATATTTCTTATTTTTAATTGTAATATTCATATTTATTATCAGGAATTACATCAACTCATAATTAAAAGTGTTCTGTTTCACAGTTTTATTAAATATTTAACCTGAAATATATCAAATTTCAGTATATAACATACTATTATTTAAAAAAACAAGTCATAGTATAAAAAATTGACCTGATTGACAAAAACCAATAGCAGATTTAAATTCAGCGCATTGAAATACATAAGAATCGATTAAAAATTCTTTAACAACAAAAAATTTTTTTTCAAACTTAATTGATTGATTTCTTGCATCGTTATTTGTTATAAAGATCAAACAAATCTGGTAAAATTTCACATCCTTTTTGATTACGAATCTCTAAAAATATACTATCAGTCGTATTTATAAATATTTATTTTAACTATCATGTTTATAGCGAAGGTTCTCTTAATTGTTTTCATGTCCATTCCAACTTTTTAAGTCTTAATTATATCATCACGTTATCTTACCTCATTCTTTTCTAAAGCTTTTTCCTAGTAAAATTAAAGCAAAATCTCTTTTTAGCACATTTTATAGCTTTCAATGACAGTCTTCTCAGTAAAAATATGTAGTTAGGTGTGATTTTCCATATAGAAATCAGTATTTTAATTTATTATTTGAAATTCCTTGTTATTCCTTACTACCCGTAGAAGAATTTTTGTTACTTGACATATTATTCTGTTAATACGCTGTTTATTATAGTTATCCCTTAATCTTTTTCATGATACTTCACAAGAAACGCAGGTCATATTTGCTAGAACTGTTACCTCCTCGATAATAAATTTTCACTCTGCCTTCAGCATTTCCACTGCAATTCCAAGCTAATCTACAACTCATCTGCTATCATCTAAACGACAGAATCCTCCACTTTTTTGATAACTTTCAGGGTAGTTGGTGGCTTCTATTTAACTATACTAGAGCTTGTTCTTGCTGTTCAGTAGATGAAGTGACCCTCTTTGAAGGTGAATCATCATCCGATTAAGGAACCATCTGCGAAGGCGAACCATCATCTGATTGAGGAGAAACTGAATCATCTACGAGGTCGAAGGGAGTACGACTGGCTCCAAAAGACCAATTGAAGTTGTATCTTGTAGCATATATCCATTCGTTAAAGAACAAAGTAAGGAACAGAATAAGGTTCTACGGGATTCGATCGACTCGAATAAAGACATTGGTATAGGTTTGAAGTTTGGCAGGAATGTATGATGATGAAATGGATTGATGAATATGTGGTCACAGTCAAAAATCCAGTTGTTTCATGTGAGCAATAAATTTTCTCATGAAGTATTTTTAAAAATCTATGTTTTTATATGCTCGAAGAAGTTCTAAAGGACCAAGAGGTGTTTTTTAGGTTACTGCTTGAAAAGAAGAGAATCCAGAAACATCGGGAATGCAACGAAGACATAGCATCATGATTGGAAGAGAGAGTAGCCAGTTTTGTTTCCGCGCCATTATATCACTCTTCAGCGATCGATGAAATCTTTCGATTTGCCCATTTGCTGAAGGGTGGTAAGCTCTTGTCCGGAGTCCGTAAAATCCAATCATATTTTCAAGTTCGGTGAAAATTTCTCCTTCAAATTGTGGTCCTCTATCTAAGATTACATAGAGAGAAATTCCCAATCTTGATATCCATTGCAAAAAGGAAAATGCAACAGATGTTGAAGTTTAATTAATTAGAGGAATTGCTTCAATCTACTTAATGTTCTTGTTGTTGCACGTGAGAAGATATCTGAAGATTGGAGCTGGAGAGTATTGGTCCCACGATATCGCTATACAATGTTCCAAATATTGTGATGGGATTTCCATGGGAAGAAATAGGTGGCATAGTATGGCGTTGAAATATTGACAATTGGCATTCTTGACAGTAGAGCACCAAATAGTCTATAGTGGTGAGTGTACCGGGAATCGACTGGCTGGGGTACAAAAGAAAAAGTGGATTGAGTCTGTGAAATAGTGCCTGAAGTAGAGCAATGTGAGTTTGGCAGAGGCGAGAGGAAAGGATAATAGGAGTGAATGACGGGGTTTTGTGAGGGGGGTATGGTTGTGGGCTTTGCACAGCCCAGGGGATGAACCCCATACTGACGAGATACCACAGTGATGGTCAATCGCTGTCTCATAAAGCCACAGGGTGGATTTTTTGATTGCAACGATTTCTCACTAGGGGTATAAAGGGGACGGTAAATAGGGGGCTATCCTTTGGACTTGACTCATGTTCTACCACTACATTTCTGTTCCGGTGTGTGCTACGCACATCACATTAAATTTGCGGATAGGGGGAAAATGATAATAATATTAATAATAAAAAAATATATATATATAAATATATATATATATATATATATATATATATATATACATATATATATATATATATATATATATATATATATATATATATATATATATATATATATATATATATATATATATATATATATATATATATTTATATACATAGAGTGAATATATATATATATATATATATATATATATATATATATATATATATATATTATATATAGTTATATATATATATATATATATATATATATATATATATATATATATATATATTTTTATGCATTTATATATATTTATATATATATATATATATATATATATATATATATATATATATATATATATATATATATATATATATATATATATATATATATATATATGAATGTAATATAAATGAATTATATATATATATACATATATATATATATATATATATATATATATATATATATATATATATATATATATATATATATATATATATATATATATGGGAAGCTCTATGGCAATTGTTATTGATACATCGTGTTCGCATGGTTACAGGGCGAAAGGGGCTAGCAACCCGGTCCTTACCTTCTGCTTGTACTACTCTTGGACCACCGTTGAAATCTTATGAGCCTAGAAGCAGGATGCTCTAGGAAAGCTCTGGGAGAATGAGTTTTGGGGATAAATGGAAGATGATGCTAGTTCTACTGAAAGAGCCAAAACCCTACCTGAGAGTGTCTAACTGGAGGACTGGCGGAAACCATTGAGCCGAGAAATGGTTTTCTAGAGTGTTTTAAGGTTGATAGTTTCGGGCCAGAAGGCGAAGATGCTGGACCAATTCAGGGCGAAAGCCCTTCCTTGGAGTTGTTAGAGATTATATATATATATATATATATATATATATATATATATATATATATATATATATATATATATATATATATATATTATATATATATATATATATATATATTTATATATTTATATACTTATATATATATATATATATATATATATATATATATATATATATAAGTCTGTCAGAATGAAGGTCAAATTTCACATTAATGGGTTTTGGATGCAAATATATATTTAATATTTCTCGTTAAATTCCCAACATATAATGATTTCAACAAACAAGAGGTCAAGCCCCTTTTTAACGGCCCACTTTTCCTTTATTTCTTAATAACCCATGTACAAAATTACAATTTTTCTTTTTATGGATTTAGTTTACGTCGTAAGTGAATTTTTATTCGTAAAAAAGCATTGTGGAAAATTACAACTATTATTGAAAGATATTGTGTTTATATATTTTTTTAGTTATCTTATAATATTTTATAAGTCTTTATATAAACAACATATATATATATATATATATATATACATATATATATATATATATATATATATATATATAT
>JABUQX010129366.1:0-5000 GCA_015478945.1 Trachelipus rathkii
AGGAGAGAAAGATCTCGTTAGGATATGTTTGGTGAAGCATCTTGGCCTTGTGTGCTCTTGCGTTGTCACATGCATTAGGACGAATCCGTCATAGAGGGCATATGGCAAGACAGTACGGTCAAGGATGTCCTGCGATGTACATGTGCGGCGGTTAGGGAAGTGCCATCTAGGACGTAACCTGCACGACCCGTTAAAGATTGCCCCTCAGACCATGAGAGAGATTCCTCCTACCAAATGGCAATGTATAGCATGCATATTACACTCTGCCGGGGTTACCTGTCATTAGCAGCTCCTCGAATAAGTCTCCTGATCGCGCGATCGAAGGTGCGGGACTGACTTGATATCCGTAAAGAGATCACATTCGCCCCGCGAGATCGACGAGTCCATATGTCAGTCTTGTTCCCGGGATAAAATGTAGTGCACCGGTCGATGCTCCCTGGTGTGTCTGTGGTTCCTCATGACACAGCACCCTTCCGTAGCTCGGTACAATTATATTCCGGAAGCATTGAATGTCTTATCGTATTATCACTCACCACGGTACATGTACATCCTGCAGCTGTATTTTGAAGGTGTCTTTGCCTGTTGTATGACGGTCTCGTACAGAGCGTATACCGCTTAAAACGTATTGAAACGCCAGACGTGGCGCGTGGTCTGCCCTGGCCTGGCCACCATGTGTGCTCCTCGGTGTCGTGGTGCCGATCCATGACCCGTGCAATGGTTGTGTGTTCTACACCAAACCGTCGACCGAGTTTACAGTACCCGTACCTATCGGCATGGAGTGTGATAATCTGTACGCACTCATCACGAGTTAGTCGACGCGCAGTCCTTTCCATGGTTGTAGTGGATAAATTCACACCTCAATGGACCACGTACTCAGCATGCCCCCGCCATAATTTTACCCCAATCGCTAAAGCTGGAGTTACATGGTTTGTCATTTACCTTAATTATAGCCATGGCGGACCCTATACACCCCCAACATTATTACAGCGTTGTATACTATGTCCCTGATGCTATGTTATTTGCATAATAAAGTTACACAGCGTTCTGGTCCTTTCTGTAACCTGTTAGCGTCATATGAGCCAGTAGTGTATTATATTATATTATAGTATATTATATTATATATTATATTATCTACTATTATATTATATATAATTATATATATATATTATATATATATAATATATCAAACTAATAGTATATATATATATATATAATATTTATAGTATTAATATTTATAGTATTAATATTTATAGTATGTAATGAGAGGACGATAAGAAATTTCTGACGATGGCGATGACGATGACGGATGACGATGACGATGACGATTATGCTAAATTTTTACGATGACGATTAATTGAAAAGGTATATTTTAAAAGTTTCTATTATTTTAATAAATTTAACAAATTTATAATACGGAAGAATTAAATTGTGTTCACTTCATTATTATTCAATTTGTGTAGAAATACATTCACAGAACTGCGATTAATACATTAAAGTTTTTCCAGTTATTCATTAACATCTTGGTTTGGCTTTCTAATTTTCTAATATAATAATAATAATAATAATAATAATAATATAATAATAATAATAATAATAATAATAATAATAATATAATAATAATAATAATAATAATAATAAATAATAAATAATAAAATTTAAATTTAAATTTAAATTTAAATTTAAATTAAAATTATAATTATAATTATAATAATAATTATAATTATAATAATAATAATAATAATAATAATAATAATAATAATAATAATAATAATAATAATAATAATAATAATAATAATAATAATAATAAATAATAAGAACGTAGAGGAAGGGGAGGAGGAAATGGAGGAAATACCCCTGAGAGTAAGACAAGAACATGAGGAAATTAGAATGATAGAGATAGAGGAAGTAAAAGAAGCAATTAAGATATTAAAAAATGGGAAAAGTGCAGGATACGATGGACTGAATAATGAACTATTCAAAACGGGAGAGGAATAAGTAAATGGTTGACAAGATTGTTAAACCAAGTATGGAAAGAAGGAAAAATACCAACAGAATGGAGGAAAGCAGTAATCTGTCCGATAAATAAGAAGGGAGATAAAAGAATATGCGGAAATTATAGAGGAATAGTATTGTTGGTGGGGGTGAGTAAAATATATGAGAGGATCTTGGAAAAAGATTGAGGATGGAGGTCGAGGACAAGAGGGAAAATAAGAACACGGTTTCAGAACTAAGGAAAATTAACTGACCTAAATTTTACATGAAGATGTTTAATTAGAAAAAAATCATAGAGTGGACATGAAGAAGAACGTATGCCTGCATTCATCGACTTGGAAAAGGCATTCGATAGAATAAAATAGCGGAAACGACCTAGCGTGGAGAGTGTTAGATCTATGCCATACCAGAAAGTCTGATAGCAGCCATTAAAAATATGTATGAAAACACCAATTAAATGTGGGTTCAGAGAACCAGGAAGGTGAGAAGGTGGGTATTGAATGAAAACAAGGGAGCAAGCTGTACTGTCCACATTGCTCTTGCTGCACTTTATCTGGACAGTTGTCTTAAAAGGTAAAGCATAATAGAGAATAAAAAGCCCGTGTTGGTTTATGCGGATGATGCGGCAGTAATTAAATTAGGAGCTCAAGACCCGCAAGAAGCTGTGAATAGGTAGAATGAGGTACTGAAAGTCAATGGGCATGAGAATAAATAGAGAGAAACGGAAATAATGGTGATTGCAAGAGAGAGGGAAGAGAGATAGTAGTGAATATAGAAGATACAAGGCTTAAGCAAGTGAATAGATATAAGTATTTGGGCGTGGTATTTGATGATCAAGGAAGACAAGATGACGAATTGAAAGAGAAATTAAGGAATTCTCACAGAAGTGGAAATGTTATAACCCGTTTGCTAAAGAGAGAAGGGATGCAACCTTAGAGGGTTATAGCACCATTAATATTAAATGACAAATTCTGAAGACCGATATTGTTGTATGTATCTGAATACTGATCAATGAATAAGATACAAAAGCAATTAGAAGCTGGCGGAGAAATGAAGGTATGCGTGTGAGAGATCATTAGAGGCTCATCGTATGAGAGCGCACAGAATGAAGGCAGAGCTGGTGAGGAGAGAACAGGGAAGTGGAAACCTGTTTTTAATGCAATGGAGAGAAAACCAGTTAAGATGGTATTGACAATCGTTGAAAAGAATGAGAGAAGGGAAAGATTGGAGAGAGAGATGGACAGCCAGAGGGAGGAGCCAGCTAAGGAAGACCGAGGAAAGAGATGGATTGAATGTGCGTTGGCAGGAGGCTGTAACAACGTAGAAGGCAAGGCGATAGAGTAAGTAGAAGGAGGAAAGAACGGTTTGAAGATGGAAACATTTGGAGAAGATTCTGGAGGAGTAGCACCTGACAGGCATTCCCTAACGGACTAACAGGATGGATAGATGCAAAAATAATAATAATAATAATAATAATAATAATAATAATAATAATAATAATAATAATAATACATAATAATAATAATAATAATAATAATAATAATAAATAATAATAATATAATTTTCCTTTAATAAAGATTTATTTAATATTTCAACATCATTCATGCTCCCTTATATTTCAACTTAATATTTTATGTTTAATTTTTTTTTATAGTTCCTCAAAACGTTGATTTTAAAAAAATTTAATATGTGAGAACATGGACAGACATATTAAAATTCTAGTACTTTAAATTTAGAGCTCTTAAATTATGATGCAGAAACATAATCTTTCTCCAGTTTCTGATGTAATATTTCCTCACTTAATCGGCAAAATAATCGGCAGAAATTGGCGAAATTTGACGATGACGATTGAAAAAAATATGCCGATTTTGCCGATGACGATTAATCGTCCAATCAATAATAATATATATATATATATATATATATATATATTTTATATATATATATATAATATTATATATATATATATATAAATATATTAATATATATAATATATAATATATATATATATAATATATATATATACTACTATACTATGCAATGTGCCTAACTTTCCAAACCATCATATAGCTACTAATCTAACAAAACTTAACCTAACCTATTAATAGATAGTAATCTAACATACCTAACCTATAACCTGAAGATAACCAAATATAATCTTTTCTTGCCTATCCTATCAATATATGTTAACACTAAGACACTTTAAACCATTGTATAATAACTAAAAGAAAATAGGTTCATATCAATAAATCCTACGTTTTTCTCTGACATAAAATTTTAAAGTTAAATTTTTACATTTTAGTTTAAATTTTTAAAATCTATGATAAAATAAATTTCATTTATTTTAAGAAAGGTGAAGCATTATATTTTAAAAATATACAATTCCTTTTTTTAAATAAAGTGTAATTTAATATATATATATATATATATATATATATACTATATATATATATATAATATATATATATATTATATAATATATATATATATTATATAATATATATATATATAATATATATCATAGTATATATATATATATATTCTGTCAGTGATGGGACGTATTAATCGGAATTCGAGAAATCGTTGTTTTTCAGGCAATCGGAATCGGAATCGACAAAATTGTACCCGATTCTTCGACCGATTCTTTGGTATAAACAATCTAAAAATACTTTTTATTCGATTTTATGATATTTCAAGACACATATTTCGAAAGTCTGCCATATTGTTTTATAATTCAGTTCTTCATTAACTCGATTTAAATTAAAGAAAACTGGAAATTGAGCGGCGCATCTTTACGTAGAGTCTTAAGATATGTTAAGATTTTCAGACAGTCACGGTGAGGCAGTCATTTGGCAATGTTTCGTTAGTCATGTTATGTAATATGTTTTGATAATTATATACCCGTGAACTCGCAAGTGAGCAGTGATATATTTGAATTGTAGGCTTGTAATAATTGGAGCTATTGAATTTACATTATGTAATTAATATATATTATGAATTAAAATATA
>JABUQX010129366.1:15000-20646 GCA_015478945.1 Trachelipus rathkii
TTTAACCTAAAGTGAATACCATAGGGTCAACGCGAAAGATGGCAGGAGTCGGGTCTCTCGGCCTCCCGTGGAGTGACGGGGGGACGAAGTCCCCCCTCTGTCCCCCGTTCGGCTCGAGGCCCCCTAAATGGGGAAAATAAAAAAAAAAGCTTTCTAGATTTTTCCGATGCATAATATAAATGGAAAAAAAACGATAATTTTTAGGTTCAACATATATTTACGAAACTTTTAACTAAATAGAAGTTCTTTGAAAAGTCTATAGTTTTTACTTGGTTATTGTGCAACTTCACCTATATAATATATATATAATATATATATATATAATATATATATATATATATATAATATATATATATATATATATATAATATATATATATATATATATATATATATATATATATATATATATATTATATATTTATTTTTTTCATAATTTATATACTATATATATATATATATATATATATATCACTCACCATTCTCCAACCCCCCAGGTAGGACGATTTAACGCCCTGTCAGGCGGACCCAACGAAAAAGGTCCTTGGGTAGCTTGGGCCTAACGGCAAATCCGCTGGCTGGCCAGGGCTATCGCGGAGCGGGAGTTTTTCCCATTTGCAGCAAGCACGTTACCAATGTACTCATTAACGTCTGAGTGGGACGAAGATAGAGATAATAGAGAATAACTCACATTCTTTTGCTCCAACCCAGTCTCGAACCTGGGCCCCTTCGCTTGCTAGGCGAGTGCTCTACATTCTACACTAAATATGGTATGTATTTTTAACTTAAAAGAAAGAGAGAATGGTATCTTACCAGAATTTGTATGGTTCCCCACTCTTCTTCCAAGGTTTCTCCAACTCAGAAAAATGCTGGTTATCGTTGTTCGAAGTTGCTCCCTTTTATCACTGTGTCAAGTGGTCGTTGAAGAATTAATTGATTGGCTGCTATCTTCTGAAGAGAACTGTACACGGCTGCTAAGTGGAATGAAAGGATGAATTAGGTCTTATAAAAAAACCGATAACAACAATATTAACACTTCTCATTTTATTAAATTAAGTACTCACCACAGCTGACGACCTTCTATCTTTAAATATTACCAAACAATACACACTTGTCGATGTTCAAGGATTTTCTATTAATAAATTCACCCACAGTCCTCCATTGTGGGCCTGACATAATCGATACGATCTCTGCTCCTGCAGCTGTTGCAATGCATTAGGTTATAGTTTTGCTAACTACTCGAGTTCTTTCCCCTATCATGAAATCTTTAAAAATTGAGAATTAACCCTGCACCGCCAGACTTTCAACAGCGAATGGGGAAGATCATACCTATTACAGTATATTTACATTTGCAGAGAATCAAACTGCACTGTCGAACAGCAAAGATAGTGCCCTTAGACCAGACTTAATTTCGTACATAATGCTTCCATCATATTTATCCCTCTGATTCAGCTTTCTTGCTGGATCTGTATAACAGAACCTGGATAGAATCCTCTTTTCCACCTATTTGGATTACAGCTTTTGTAATCCCTATTCAGAGATCTGGGAAGGATCCAAAGTTGGCGGACAATCAAAGCACAATTTCCCCGACCTGTCCTACTTGTAAATTAATGGAGAAAATGGTTTCAAGCCGCCTTCTCCCTGTTCTGGAGAGTCGCCAGGCTTTTTAAACGTCCAATGTGGTTTCAGCAAAAATCGTTCGACCACGGATCCCTTGTTAAAACTGGATCATGACATCCGGAAAGCTTTCACAACTGGTGGGATGGTTCTTGGTGTCTTTTCTGAACTTGAAAAGTCTTATGACACAACGTAGAGAACAGGGGTTCTCCTTAAACTCCACTCGCTCGGCTTCCGAAGACAGCTCCCTCTCTTTATTAAATGCCTTCCGTCAGAGAGATCCATTCAGGTTTGGTGCTTTTTCGTTCTATCCTGCAACTTTACTCTGGATGAAGGTGTTCCGCAGGGCAGTGTTCTAAGTGTATTATTATTTGCTCCCGGTTAATGATATAATTTTACTTCTATCCCAGTGACGGTCAATTTTTCTCTTTATGTTGATGACCTGGCGCAATATACTGCCGGTGATAGGCTGAATTTCTTGAAAGGCACTGCAACTAGCTATTGAGAATATTTCACAATGGGGTAATTCCCATGGCTTCCATTTCTCACCCACCAAAACATCAGCAATACTATTTCGGAAAAAAGGAAATCTGCCACCTTCCTCCCGCGAACCCAACCTTATATGGTTCACATATTCCTGTAACTTCATAAGTCAAATTTCTAGGACTCATTCTAGATGAACACCTAACATATACACCGCACATTAAACTATTGAAAACAACTGTCATCGCTGCTTGATCTATTACGTCATCTCGTCTCAGAATCTTGGGTAGCTGACTCCCAAATCCCTTTTACGTCTTCACACCACCTTAATCCAATATTTGGTAGGAGAGCGAAGTTATCCCTTGGGGTGCTTGCTCTGCTGCTGAATGTTCTGTCACTCTATCAATTGTTCAAATTAGCCTACCATCATGACTGACGGCATGAATGCATTGTTGAAGGAGGATGTGAAGAGTTGTTGGAGCGGCGAGATATTTTCTGTGCAACTTTCCACACTAAAAAGGGGGAGTTGTGGAGTTGACAGTCGAGGTAAAAGCTCGAAAGTATTGATTACGTGTTTGACGGTTAATTCAATCTAGTCGCAGCTGCTTTAAAAATAATCATGTTTGTGGTGGTGCAGGTCCTATTGTATTGCCTATAGAGTTTTTTCTTCTCCCAGTTAACTTGTGCACACTCTTGGGACCCCAAGGTTGCTGAACGCCTACCTGTGAAGATCGCTGATTGAAAGCTTCCGCTGCTGTGATGATAACTTGTTGGAAGAAGTTAAAGGCATCATCAAAGTCGGAAGCAGCTTATTGAAGGGAGAAAATGGGATAGCTGTGGCCTGATAAAAAGGAGCCTACTCCGCTCGGTCATAGCAACTGGAATTAGGTTTTAATATTGGGACCGGGGCAAGTTCATTTAAGACTATTGGGTAATGGTCCCTGCCTATAAATAATCAATGTTGTAAAGTGATTCATAAGAGAGTGAGAGCAAAAGGAAATATCGATAAAGGATGAAGAGTATTTATCTAGACGTTCATATATAGCTAGTTATGTGTTAAATCATCCCATGGAAAAGGGTGTTAGAAGATCTACAAGGATCTTAGACTTAGACGAGGTGATAGAGTCGTCCCATTAGGGGTGAAGAAGGTTGAAGTCTCCTAGTATAACAACCGGAGTAGGGATCTGGTTAAAAGATCAGCTAAGTCGACCTTAGTAAACTCACTACTCGGAGCCAGGTATATCGAGCAGACAACAAGGGCGGTGGACAAATAAATTCCTGCTGCCACTGCATGAAGTCTAGTTTGAAAAGGGACTGGTGAGTAGGGGACAGATTTATGAATGAATTTTTCTGCACCGCCCTTATCATTGTCACCTCTTTCAATAAAGGTTAGCGGCGATTTACATTCCGACGGTTGGAAGAAGTCGCCAGATGACATAGTCGATGTTCCTGCAAACATATGCACCTTTCGGCACATATGTTTATTAGTTGAACAAGTTCTTCGAAATTAAGAGTAGTAGCAACGACCAATTCCACTGAAGGAAGGCGGCCATGCTATGTTGTTATAAATGTTATGAGGATGGTCTTTTTGAAGCAATTCTTTCTATGTGGCTAGAGGTGATGTTGGAAGTGAATTCAGATGGGGAAGAAAAGCTGAGACGTGGATCTCGACGAGTAGGAATAACAAATCCTGGGGTAAGGAATAGTCGTACAATAGAGATTTGGGTTGTATGATTGGTTGTGGGGGAGAGTTTTCAGTGTTTTTTGTTGGAGAGGCTTTGCCCTGAATGCGAATTAAGTTTTGAACCAAGTCCGTCTTATTGTGCGGAGTTGGTTGGTCGTTGGAAGAGCGACAAAAATGCTCATGTTAAGGATTGGGAGCGATATCAGCATCTGCCAAGCAAGCAGATTCAGAAAAGTGTAGAGAATATGGAAATGTATCCATGGAAACGGGAGAGGAAGGTGTTACCGGAAATGTGCTATCTTTTTGAGAGGGTGCTAGAGTTGCGATATTGGGATCCCTTGGGTTACGAAAGTCTGATGCTGGAGAATTTGTCATGTGGGTCATCAGGTGGTATTTTGTGATTTTGGGAGCCTGTACAATTTGCGTTAAGATGGGATCTATGGTAACCTTTTCATGACAGCCAAACAGACTCCAGAACGCTGGTGGAGCTTATCGAATGCGTTTGCGGGTGTTTACGTCTGAACAATTCCATTCACCTCCCTCGGAAGCACATGAAGCATTAGAAAGAGAGTGGTTCAACACATCAAGCTCTATTTGGGGACTATAATCCATATTCATCCGCTAAGGCATGAAATCCTATAGGGATGCGAGATAGGAAATCGGAAGAACGGCAAAAGTTAATGGAGAGGCATTCAGAAGAACTGGAAATAACTTCCGCAATCTATCAGAGATTGGTCTGGTGGGTGTTGCGACAGTTAGTGGTTGCTTTGGGTAGACATCTATTGATGTCATATGCTTTTGCTCAGAGAATAGACTTATGTGCGAGGTCTCTTCTTGAGTGGCCTTTTTACATTTGGGGCGCGGGATGGTTTTCTTTAGAATTAGATGTTTTTTTATTTTAGCGGAGTAATCTTTGCCTTGGTTCGGAACCTTTTGTTTCTGTTATGTTTCTGGTAATATAGGCAGTGCAGGTGAGCATGCTACAGTAACTTCTCGAGTCTCGCTGGGATTGGAGGGAAGAGCTTCTAATCTGGAATTGGAGTTGCTGTCGGCAGGTCTGAATCACGCGGAGCGGGGGGAGGCTGCTGCAATTGTAGCATAGAATTGCCTTGATCTTGGATATTTGTCTTTAAGCTGGTCTATGTCATCTCTCCTGCTCATTATTTGTATGTGCATAACTCTCAAAATTTTCTTTTCAAACAGCAAAGGAAGAGGGGCTGTGGGCGTCCTCCACAGCTATTTGCAGAGTGAATGTTGTTCACAAGGAGTGTTGAAATTTTTCTCCACAGACTGCGCAATAACATTCGGTTCCCTAAGATTTTCAAGGGCAATGCCAAACCGTTTCGGCATTTAAAACAACATCTGGGTTGGGGAATAAACGTACGGACAATGTAGCTTGTAAACCCAATTTTCACCTTTGTAGGTAGGAAAGGGGTGTTAAAAGTCAGCAGTAAACGAGGAATTTTGGTGTCAGGCGCGAGTCCCAACGTGTGGGGAAATCTGTAAACGGTTAGGCAATATACGGAAGGAATATGCTTTTTGTTGTAGAATTTCTTGAGAATTACAGCAATTCTTTTTCGTCTTTTTGTTCTAAAAAAAAGTAAAGAGTGCCTTTTTGGATGGAGTGTTTTTTTTTCACGCTTATTTCTCATTGTGACTAGTGCTGAATGGAAATTAAGTGAGGATATGTGATTTTATCTTCGCTGAGTGGTTAAGCTGATGTAACAAAGGGATTCGGAAGCTTTGATTCCGCGGTAGCTAGCTTTGAACCGAGCAAATTAAGAGCACATTCTTCATTAACGTTGAGTTTCTGTGCAAGAGAGTTTTTCAATCCTTATACATTTGTATTCAAAGCTCGTCCTT
>JABUQX010129367.1:2500-7500 GCA_015478945.1 Trachelipus rathkii
AATGTAGTAACAGGGGAAAGAAAAAGAAAACAAACAAGATATGCTCAGAAACCTCAGTAAGAAAGGAACAGAGAGAGAGAGAGAGAGAGAGAGAGAGAGAGAGAGAGAGAGAGAGAGAGAGAGAGAGAGAGAGAGGGAGAAGAGGAGGAGAGCTCACTTGTATGTAAATTAAGAAGGAGACAGAAGAGGAAGAAGGGGAGAGAAGAGCCAAGAAGAAGAAAAAAGAAGAAGAAAAAAGCTTGAAGAGAAGCTCTTGTATGTAAGAATAAAGGAAAGGAGAGAGAAGAGGAAGGAAGAGAGAGAGAGAGAGAGAGAGAGAGAGAGAGAGAGAGAGGAAGCTCACTTGTATGTAAGAATAAGGGAAAGGAGATAGAAGAGGAAGGAAAAGAGAGAGAGAGAGAGAGAGAGAGAGAGAGAGAGAGAGAGAGAGAGAGAGAGAGGAAACTCACTTGTAGAACCAGGGAAAAGGAGATAGAAAGAGGAAGGAGAGAGAGAGAAGAGAGAGAGAGAGAGAGAGAGAGAGAGAGAGAGAGAGAGAGAGAGAGAGAGACCAATTAAACAATACACACTAGAGCTTTGAGCTTTTAATGTTTGGGAAAGGTGGAGCAATAAGGGTCAATATAACGTTATAAATGAGGTGAAAAAGCTCAGTAATAACGGTCATTAGAAGAATATATTAATTATTATTATTATTATTATTATTATTATTATTATTATTATTATTATTATTATTATTATTATTATTATTATTATTATTATTATTATTAGTATTAGTATTACTATTAGTATTTTGTGCGCTAATAAAAAAACAAAGCATAATAGATCAGCTAATTTAACTCAGCAATTTCGTTATTATAATCACGAATTTGCTCCAAAATATTGTTGCGTTTCCAAAATTAATTTCCCAGAAAAAAAAATGTGCCAAACAAAAAAAGAAAAAAAATTGTTTCCATGCAGTGCCAATCGATCGGGGGATTGGGGTTGGCATGTAGAATAGTCAACAATTATGGCACCCTACATATTATATATATATATATATATATATATATATATATATATCTATATATATATATATATATATATATATATATATATGCATATATATGCTCTGTATATATATATATAACATAACTATATATACTGCTCTTATATATATATATATATATATATATATATATATATATATATATATATATAACTATATACTCATATATGCTGCTGCTGCCTGCCAATAATATATAGGCCTATTATGTTTAAGACTCCAGATCAGATACGATTTTTTGTTTTTAACATATTGCTAGTATATGATACTAACAATGAATTTCAGGGTGATGGAAACATGATTCAAAAGTTCGAAATATTTTTAAATAATTTTTAAAAATCACATTTATATCAATAAAATTTTAAAAAATGGAATATCTCGAAAAGTACGACACATACAGAAAAACCAATTACATATTTGAAATCAGCGTATAAAGAAGCTTATTTGCGAAGGAAGAAATGTAAAAAACAAAAACAAATCTTTTATAAATGTGAAATATCTCGAAAAGTGCACTTTTACAGAAAAACCAATTACATATTTGGAATCAGCGTGTAAAGCTTATTACAAAAGTATGAAAGCCATAAAAATTAAAAAAAAAAAAAAAATTAGAGTCGGCGACAGGAACACAGGGGGGGACGTTTCCATACCCCGTAGGCGAGGGGCAAGGAGGAACCCCACTGACTTTGCCAAAATGCAGAGCGGGGTTCAGGGACCCTCACGGAGGAAATAATTTACCTGTCGTTCCCCGGAAGGCGAAGACCGGCTCTACCGCTTTGCGGTTTTACCCTTGGGTATTCCCCTTTAGTTAAAAAAAAAAAAAATTTAAAGAAAAAAAAAAAAAAACCTAACTGGTCCTATATATTTTTGAATCATGTCCGTCACCCCTTAAATTGACTGTTAGGATCATATACTAGAAATATATGAAAAAAAAACAAAAAGCAAAAATCAAATCAAAACTGACGGAGTCTTAAAACATAACAAGGTCCTATATATATATATATATATAACATATATATATATATATATATATATAACATATATATATATATATATACCTATATATATACTATATATCTATCTCTTTCCCCGCTCTTTCCACGTATGCTGCGCACCTGCCGCGCACGCACGCGTCGCCGCCGCGCCACCGAACCGCGCGCGCGCGCTACGTCCTGCCGCCCTGCGCGCTGCGTGGGCCGTTGCGAACGCAGTTTGACTCGCCCTGAACAGCTTTTGACAGATGCAGGCTTATTTCCATTCAGCCTGAACACTAATGTTTATATATATATATATATATATATATATATGTAATATATATATATATTCTTATAACTATATATATATATATACATATATATATATATATATATTTATATATATATATATATTATATATATATATACTCATACAAAGTATTTATATTGGCAACTCATATATATATCACTCTTTACTTTATATATATATGTATATATATATATATATATATGTAACTTAACCATATATATATATATATATACATATAATATATATATATATGTTTTATATATATATATATATATATATATACTCTGCTGCCTTTACCTATATATATATATATATATATATATATATATATATATACCCTTATATATATATATATATATATATATATATATATATCAGGGGAGAGTATGTATGGTAGGCAAGAGAGGCAAGTCTATAAAATAAATCGCAGCGACTAACTTTCGAGGAAAAATTGCCATGATTTGAAATTGTGAAAAAAAAAGAAAAAGAAACCCATTAACGGTATCAATATTACGAAGTTAAAACAGTAGAAAACGCACCATGCAATAACTCTGATGTAGCCTTTCTGTCATCATGTTTTATACCAACGAAAAATTCCAGAACATAGCGACGTCACTACGAATAAAAATATTTTAAATTGTTTTTACATATAAAAGGTGAGGCGCGGTTCACCTAACTAATTTGTTGCGACTATCCTAGTTCAATGTTATGTAAACATTTAAATCTTTGTACGAATCAAATCAAATGATTTAAACCAACTATTTTTTTACGCCATTTTAATTTTTTAATTAATATATTTTTTTTTTTAAATTGATGATGTTATTTACATTTAAATGATTTAACTTATCAATAGGAATAAGAAAATAAAATAAAATTCTAAATATATTTGAAATTATTAATATATTACATAGTTATCAATATTTTTTTTATCAATTTTCATTAAAATATTGACCCAGCAACACTCTCTTTGGGGTTCATGTTTTCTTTGTTGTCGTTTGCCGTATCCTAGGGCCTAGGCTCTATAACTTAATGAGATTTAAACCATCTTGTGATAGGTTTAAAATTAATACCAAATGGTGTAGTTGTAGTAATATATTATTGCTTTTTTGTATGTCTTACTTCTTTATTGCACACTGTAGATTAATAAAAAATACGGCTTATGTCGATTATTTTCAGCCTCCAGCTACGCTAAACCCAATTTTTTTTAAATCTACGTAATCGAATAAAGTGTTGAAAGCTCTCTTGTTGCCACATGCGTGTTTTTTTTAACAATGCAGAGTGAAATAAATAAATATAAAAATAAATTACATTATATATATACGTTAAGTAAAGGTTTTGTTAGAGTTTAGTTAGTTTACATAGATCTATATAACCTATATATACGTTAAGTAAAGGTTATACGAGTTTGTTAGTTTTCATAGATTTGAACTTTTTTTTTTGTAATATTTTTAGGGGTGTGATGCTGCTTTAATAATAAAGTTTCAATTTTGACTTTAAGCATTTTCACTTCAATTTTATGAAATGTGTTCGAATTCATACAATCGATATGTATATGGAGGTGGAGGTGGATAGTCGACATGATCCAAATATACTTTTGAAGTTTATAAAGCTTAATTATTAAAATATGAAAGCTTATAAAACTAATGTAAACATTTAACTAGGTCTACCAGTATAGTTCAATAGCTTTGAGTGTTCTAATTTTATTTTTTATTCTTTACTGAAAGTAATTTGAAACTATATAGATGAAAATATACTGACGTACCTGAAAAGAAAGCAGGAAATTCCACTGTAACCGATTTTCAAGAATTTTGCGGAGAACATTGCAAATACAGTAAAAAAAATAAATAAAATAACTCGTTATTAAAGGCTCATATATAGAAAAGATACCTACTGTAGCAAAGATCTTATTTTTATCCTTCATGCTTGGAAATTTTCCGTTATAGAATAATAGAATCTCTATATACAGCAAATATCTATAAATTGAAAAACTTTAGAGCTAAAACGCCTCTCTCCAAAGTAACGCAAAATAATTCGGCCCCCCCACCCAGTTTGAAAAAAATTTGCATCAATTAATTTAATTCACTGATAATTATTAATATAATGATAAAATAGAAACAGCTGAGTAAAAAAATAAAATATCGTAATAGAATCTTAATAATTAATAATAAAGTAATTGTAAATTTATATCAGGTGATAAAGAAAATATTATTACCCATTTTGTCAGCTCTTTCATTACAGAATAAAATTTATATTTATTATTTTATTCATCCTATCCTCTTATTTTCTCGCCTTTCCTTTCAAATTCCAATTTTTTGAAAACCGTTAATTCACTTAATTGATGCAGAAAGAGATTTAACACCACTTAATTCTGATAAGCAGAATAATTGTTTATGTATGTAACCTAGTTTTTAACTTCTTAAATCAATCCTTATATATAATATATATATATAGACATATATACAATAATCCAATGTACACAAATCAATTAATTTTGATATTAACACATTTGTATATTAACGTAATATTATATATAATAATATTATACAAAATAACTATGATTATAATTATAATAGTTTAAAATCTATATACTATATAAAATAATCTTAATGTAATTAACTAAATATGCTCACGTATATACTAAACTTATTACTTAATATGTTATATTGAGATAATTATT
>JABUQX010129367.1:12500-23305 GCA_015478945.1 Trachelipus rathkii
TATTGATTATTATAATTATTATTATTAATTATTCTTGATTATTATTATTATTATTATTATTTAATTATTATTATTATTATTATTATTATTATTATTATTATTATTATTACTGCTATTGTTTATTATCATTAAAATTAGATTTATTATTGATATTTAGTAATATTTTAATCACACAGTTTATATATTATAGTGGGTATTCAGGCTTTACCTAATTTAGAGGGACGTATAATAACATTAGATACAGGAACTGCATGTTATTGAACTTAGCGCAATTATATTTTAATGAATATATTAACTGTATATATATCTACTATGATTATGTCTGAACTTAAGAGACCTGGTGGTAGACCTTTTTATATATATATACTTATATAGTAGTAACAGATTAGTTATACTATATATATATTATATTATATTATACTTAAAGTAATATATATATGAATAATAATATATATATATAAATGATAATATAGGATTAGAAAGCAAAAATTATATAATTTAAATCAAAAGGGTTTGTTTTAAACTATGGGTCTCTAAACCTTTTAGCCTAAGGGCCAAACTGACTTCTAAACTAAATCCCAAGGGCCAAGCAAGACTTAGGTAGGTCATATACCAGTTTGAATTCGGAGGAACAAGTGCGATCTGAAAAGCGAAATATAGTGAGACTAGTTTGTTCTGTGACTATAATTTCTTAGTGAAAATACAGTGTGTTTAATTATGTGTTTAATGTAATTAAAATTAAAAGTGTCTTAAAGCTAAAACCAGTGCATTCTATACTGCGGGCCGGCATTAATGTACCGCTCAAGCGGTGAACGGCCTTAGCCCGCGGGCTGTACTTTGAAGACCCTTGCTTTAAACCAATATTTTTTTTAAACCAACTAAAAAACAGTTTTGTTTTTGTTTTTTATAGTTTTTTTTTTAATAAAAAAAGTATTAAAAAAAGTAAATAAATGGAAGAAAAATATTAATAACGCAATTTAAAAAAAAAAAAAATAAAAAAAAATAACATCAACAAAATACGTTAACATAACAATAACCAAATTGTTATTTAGATTTGAAATGTAAACAAAGCATTTTTGCGCGGATTAGTTTCCATGGAAGGAAATTCTTCACAAACTCTACGTGATGAAGTTTCCCAACTTTAAATATCATTAACAAATTAGCAGTAAAATATATACATTAGACTCATTCTATATTTTTTCATAATTTTAAATTGCTAATTTAAAAAGAATAGTGTTAAGGTATGAAATAAATTTGTTGTTCATATTATGAGATAGTATATACGTATTAATATATAGGTCAAATATATATACATATAAATAGATGGTTATAATATTAATTATTTACTATTATATTAAAAATAATCTATAAACTCTACCTCAATATAAATCATACAAGAATATATTCCATGATATTCTAAATAAAATTGTTTGAAAGCTCATGGCGGATGAGTACTCTCACTTATATATTACCTCACCTGCAGTGCTAGATGTATAACGGCCAAAGGCTTACCAAATTTCACCGGAGATTTGAAAAAAATTGAAAACTAGGCCAAAATTAAATCCTGATATGCTCAGATAGGCGACGCTTGAAATTGTACAAATCAAAGTTATTTGGAAAATAAGATAAAGTGTGTTTCAAACTTTATACAATGGAGTACATGCAAGATTGAGCATAGCAGATAATGCTTGGTCAGAGAGTTTGACTGAGAAAGAGTGAGACTGTCTGAAATACTAGTCCCAGGAGCTCTCTTCAAAGGAGGAAGTACAAGACTGACTAGGTCTAGACTAGGTTAGGTTAGGTTAGGTTAGGTTAGGCTAGGTTAGGTCTACACTTTATCAAGGAGTGGAATGTGTGTGTGGAACCAACCCAGAAATGTGATTTATACTTCATGCAAGGGCGAGCAGCGCCCCTATGCAGAGCTAGCAGCTGGGGTGGTGAGTAGTAGTTCCGAAGGTTCTTCAGAACATCCAACTTATTAGAAACTTGTTACAAAGAATATAATGTTAGCCTTCTAAGAAATATCATAAGAAAAGAAAAGAAAATATATCAAGAATATTAGTAACAGAAGAAGGTTAGAGTTGTGTGGAAGATTATATAAAGTAGATATATAGAGAAACTGAGCTATTGAAGCACTGAAAAAACCATATTTTCTATAACACAATTATAGATACGAGAAAGATCGGAGGTCTGTTGCTCAAGGTACCCAAGCATCATTCATTTCCTGTTGAATGAGTCCTCTTTCAAATTGGAATGAACAATGATGGGTGTAGTTATCAGCCTAAGGGTTTATAGGAGAGACAGTAACAGATAAACCATTGATATAAATAGAAAAAGAGTTGGGTATAAAACATGATTCTGAGGAACACCACAATTGATAAATTTAAAGGTTAATGGTGGCTATCTTCAACAGCATCCATAGAACGACTGGAACAGAATTCAAGAGAAGGATAAATACCGAAGGATGCAAGCTTAGAAATCAGAGCTTTGTGCCAGACTTTATCGAAAGCCTGCGATATGTCTAACGCCACATCAAAAGATTCACCAAAATTCTGAAGGTTAGAGGATCAAGAGACAGAGAGAAAGGAAAGATTCGTCAGTCTAGCTCTCCTTACAGCGCTACAGTCTATAGCTCCTTACAGTTTAGCGCTCCTTCTAAATCTTTTTTGTTAATAGATTCGAAAACTTTAGGAAGAAGAACAGAGGTTTAAAGCGATAGGACGATAGTTGGATTGTTGACTGGTGCCCCCCCCACCTTCTTCAGCACAGTCTGAATGTATGCGCGTCTCCAGCAAGAGGAAAAGATTAAAGTTGATAAGCAGCGAGGAAACAGTTTGCCAATGCAGGATGCTAGCTTAGAAGCAAGTTTTAAGGATCACTTCAGCACTGTCCACCTTCTTGGTGTTAAGCTCAGAAACTGCAGAAATAACATTTTAATGATTTAGAGGGTGGCGGAGAGGTGGGATAACTCTGGAGTCGTATAGAGTGGAATTAGAGGGAAAGGTTTGAGCAAACAGTTCAGCTTTAGAGAAATTAAGACAGGAGTATTACCGATAGAGATACAGGAGGATGGAGAGAGGAAGAAGCAAAGTTGGAGCTGACATATTGACATATATGCGGAAAATGAACAGTGTTATGTAGCGTGTAGGGGTAAGTGTAGAGATAGCTTGTCTAAGACAAGATTGTTGTATTCCACGATATCGAGAAGTGAGACAAAGTATATTAGGATTTCGAAGAGTTGATTTTTTCTCATTCAGGGATGAAAGGTAGCTATAAAAGCAAGAGTTTCTGAATATGAAGGCAACGACAGTTTCTGATAAAACAAGGTTTATCAGTTTTAGTTCAAGGGAGAGAAAATGGAACGTACGCCTTCTTTATTTTAATATATACCTAATATAGTATATATATATATATATATATTCTCATAGAAGTATATAGATATATATTATATATATAGAGATAGTATATATATTATATATATATATTATAATATATCTAATATATATTATATATAAATACTATATATATACTTATATATATATATATATATAGTATCATATTAATTATTGGATATTAAAATATATATATAATATATGAACACATATGCAAAAATATATATAAACAAATATGCAAAATGTCTTTGAGTTTAAAATTGAATTGTTTTTATGAATGCTTAATATTAATATTTTGGCTTCAATAACATATATAAGAACATTAATATTAATGATGTAATTCTATACTCGGTACTGATGAGAGAGGAGTATTGCAAAAATCAAAGACAGTTTGGAGAGGGCTAGCAATATCACAGGTACATGGATGGGTAAATATGCCGTCAACCTCAACATGGTTAACATTTTGCTCGGTCGCAAGCAGGTTTCACCAAATATTCCCTCTGCTTCCTCGTGCTATTGGGACAACCGGGAGGCAAAGGATCACTGGAAGGGGATCAACTATGGACCGAAAAAGAGAATGGCCACCGAGGGAAACCTTGACGCCGGTGACAGGAACATCGTATGTGAACCACTTGTAAAAAACAGAGAGAAAACATTCTCTTACCTCCACCACACATACATAAAACTGGGTTTGATGAACCAATTTGTGAGGCCCTGACCATGATGGTGTGCTTCCGCTATATTAGATATGCTCACTGTTTTCCTGGTTCTGAGTGACGAAAAGAAAAAAGCTGGGATATGTTGATGGCCCACACAAAATACGGAAACTGTTTTCTACTCTGTGATGCGTGCCTTTTGCTACAACATGACTGGTGTTTGAGAGGCAAAAGCGTGGAATGCTTTTTCATCAGATGTAGTCACAAGAATTTTCTGGGAAACAGGAAAACCGAGAACCACTAACATTGTACAGGAACTGTAGACGCAGTTTTCATTCTCATGGATGTAGAATGAGTATAAGTTGCACTACTTACCATTCTCACTAAGAAAAATTTCCTGGAAATACGCGATCTTCTCATGAGCAGGGTGAACGCCTTCATCAAGGTAAAGTTCATGGAAAGACGCGATCAGGGGCACTGTTGGGATATCAATATATGACCGGACCTATTCGTTGGAGCTTGACTGAGGGGATTTTGTCCATTCTTTGAAAAGTAGATCGTAGCGAAATATCGTCTTTAATTTAATAAATGCCCTTTTTACATATTCCACTTTTATTTATGTCTTTTTGACATTTTATTGTTGTCAGTGATGTTTATAAATATCATTATAGTTGAATTATATGTTTAGAATATATGTATCAAAAACATGTATCAATTTTTGGGCGATTTTTTTTTGTTTCTATCTCCTTTCATATTCCAATATATATATATATCTATATATTATAATATATATATAATTATATAGTAATATATATATTATATACATATATATATATATATTGATTAATGCTTTTTGTTATTATAAATTAACGATGCAGACCACCCAATATTAAATTACTTCATAGATTATCACTATCTTCGCTTTCTGAACGTCTTTTCTTATAAGTTCATCTTGACTGCGTATATGGCAACATGGGTTCTGTGGGTTTTTTTGCTTTTTACTAAAAGATTTCTCTGTTATGGTGTATTGTAGTTTCTGTATTTATTGGGTGGGGCTGGTATATGCTTTGATATAAATTTTTTCCTACTTATCCGATCTGTATATCCTTGTATTCGATTTTCCTCTGTACTGCCTCTTATATCTTCTATTGGTTTTTGTATTCTTGGCACTTTTCTGGTAGTCTTTATATTATTCTTTAATCTTATTCTTATCTCATTGAAATATCATTTAAATAATTAAAAATACAGTTAATTTTCTTGTTCAATTTATGTCCAAAACTGAAGAACGTAAAAAAACAGGAAATGCAATTAAACTGTTCAAACATCTTCACCCATCCTTTTGTTTTTCCTCTAATTCTTTAGAGAAAAAAAAAGGTTTTTTTTGGGTTTTTTTCCCTTCCCCCCGATTTTAAGATAACACCTCTCTTCTTTAATCTTGAAGTATTTTCTTATTAACCCATTTTTGTGAGAAACATTTCAGCCAGTTTTTTTGGTTCTACCCTTATCATTTTAAATCTCTTTTATATTCCATATTAATGTATATTATATGTTCTTTTATATATCCCATGTTTATTCTCAAGTTCTTTACTTTCTTCGAATTTCTTTCAGATTTTATACCTTCCTCTAGTGTTTTACTATGTCATTACCTCGATTTCTATGGATTTACCAGTAGTATCTCTCCAAAGTAGTTTATAATACATAGCGTTATCTATTACTTGTGTTAAACTCACTGCTTCGGCCTCTATACTACAGACTCCTACTCCAACTCCACAACCCTTGTTGGAACTCCACATGATCGCTCCCGCTCTGTTCATATCGTCCACTATGATTATAATGTTACCCAACTGATTTCTTTCATCACTATTTAATACGTCCATGCTAGCAAATGAAGCATCGCAAAATGCCACCATACTGATGTTGTTAATAATAATCTTTTATAATATTTTATTTCTTGTTGGTTCTGCTTTACAATTGGATAGACTAACTTCCTTAATTGCATGAACCTATTGACATTCATTTCCTCTTCTGACACACTCAATTTGCTCACCATGACCGAAATTTCTGGTCTTGTATTTCTTGCTAACCAGTTCAATTGACCTAATATAGATCTGACCTAATATAGATTTGTACTCAGTTACTTCTTTTCCTTTCAGTTTTCTATTTCAATGCTCTTTCATCGTATCTGGTATCTCTAATTTTTTTGTATTTTTCTTGGTCCACTTTATTTTCATCATTTCTCTTATGTATTCTGACCCCCAGGTATTTTATATCATTTTTACTGCTACTACCTATTTCGAATCTTGCAGACAGTTTTGTTATTATCTCTTCGAATTTGTTATTACCTGTTCACAATATATCAACAACATGAAAACACCTTGCAATTCTCCTTCTCATGTAATTGAATAATGTTGATTTTAGAGGTGATTGTCTTAACTCCATTTTCATTAGCTCTTCTTTTAATGATATATACCATGCCATAGCAGCATCCTGAAGACCATATACCGTTTTCTTTAAAAGCCACAGTTTTCCTTGATCAAATTCTTTCAGAGGTTTGATAATTACTCTTCTTTTAATGTTTCCTTTCAGATAAGCTGTCTTGATATCTATAGAGTTAATATCCCAATTTTTTGGGTTAATCTTGTAAACCTGAATAGGGAATCAATTTCTTATTCGTTTTTCTTGTATGTGAGTAGGAACCGCCCTTTATTCTTTAAGCCACATCCTCCTCAAAAGAATCCTTAGCCATCAGTCTAGCTTTCATTTTTCTATTCCCTTGGTTTGATTACCTTTTCCCTTTTACCTCCCCAGCCATCTCTGGAGTTGAATTATCGGCCTGTTTCACGCTCCCGCTTTTTTTGTTATTCTCCTTCATTAAACATTATTCTTCTTCCACTTTTTTACATTCTTGTTCCTTTGCGCTTCTTTTATGTTTGTCTCCTATGCTTCAAGAAAACTCTTCATGTTCAATATTCCTCTCAGACATACTCCTTCTTACTTCAAGTCTTCTGCATTTCTGACTCATCCTCCACCTCTATGCTCTAGTAATCTCATCTTCTTCATCATTCTCGTACGTGAATAAATTTTCTTTAGTTCATCGTAAAGCATAAGTTGGATTCAATAACATTTTTTTTCTTTTTTTCCGTATTAAGATCTATTATGTTATAACAGTGCGAGTATTTTTTACTATTAGCCTTACCAGCTCTATTCACTATTGTACACTTTAGTTCAACATCATTTTCTTTCTTTTTTATCACATATGTGTTTCCAGGTTTAATGTCTTTCATTTGTAAATTCTTTTCTACCTCTTCATTGCCATTATTCCCTTTATCATCATGTTCTTTTTCTCCTTCCATTATTATTAATCCCTTTTTCATCATGTTCCTTATCTTCTTCCATTATTATCGAATAATTGTCTTCATTTTCCTCTTCTTCTGTCGCCTCCGCTCTAACTTCTTTTGCCTTTACCTCTTCTTGTTGTTTTTCTTGTTCCTTAGAGTTATTCCTGTTTGTTTGCATTCTTGTACAGTGTACTTTTGCCACCATTCTTAAGTTTCCACCATGTTTAACTATGGCTGTTTTTACATCTATTCCTATTATTTGAGCCGGCCCTCTCCATTCCTTATCATTGTTTCTCTTGTACAGTACTTCTTCACCTATTCTTATATTTTCCAGGTTATGCTCCACTATGTTACTTCTTAAAGCTCTTTTTTTTTATTTTTTTCCGAGCTTTCATTTTCTATGCGTATTCTTCTGGCGGAGTGTATATTGGTTATTAAATTCTTCATCATTTCATCTTCCTCATTTTCATCTGGCATTATCAAATCATCACAGTCTACCACATTTGGTATCCTTGTATTCTGACCAAGTACCAATTGGTTTGGTGAAAAACCCAAATGAGTACTAAGGTTATTCTTGGCATATATTGCCCAGTCCATACACCCTTGTTTGTTGTATCCTTCATTTTTTAATTTTAACATTGATTCTTTCACTATTCCCACTGCCTTCTCACATAGTCCGTTACTCCAAGGGCTTTCAGCTGAAGTTGACTTAAGAGCGATGTTGAATTTGGTTGTAAATGTTTCCATTTTCTCATTCTGGAATTCCTTACCAGCATCAGTTAATATGTTGTACTGTGATAAAAGTTTTATTCATTTAGTATTATATTGCTCAATAATATTCTCTTCTCAGCATTCTACTTTTCAACCAACACCCTGTGTATAATTGGTAGCTGTATCTATCACATACATAATACAGGAATATTTTTTTACCATCTCTATTTCAACAAATCAATACTGCAAACATGGCCATCTGCAACTGGTTCAATTAAACTTTTTGCCATGTTCATATACCTCAACGTACAAAGTCTAGAAATGGAAGTTCTTTTATATCTCTTACATGTATTGCAGTTTGTTTTTTTTTTTTTTAAAAGTTCACACCTCACGGGCATAGCCCTATTCAAGGAGGATGGGAACTTTCTAGGTAATTTCTACCTAGGATTCCGGAACTAGATTCGAGACCCCCGCGACCCTTGCATGCGACTTGATTTCATCCGTCGCTCCATAAACGACTGCGAGGAATAATAGTACACCGTCTAAAAGGAAAAAAACAGTACCGTTTGAGGCCACCTTAAACGCTTGGTTTATATTCTCCTTACCTTCTCCTCCCCAATCTTCTTTTTTTTTTTATCCGTCCACTTTACGGATCTTTTATTTAAAATTTTTGTTAACATTTAAGGGAATAAAGGGCACAATTGAAGTGTAGTTTAATACAAAAATTTAATACATTTTAAAAAAATAACAAAATAAAACCGATTTTATGGATTCTATCATTACTTTTTTATTTTTTTATCCATTCATTCTTCTTTCTTCGTTCAACAGCGTAATCTTCTTCAACCTTACCCAGGATATGCCAGACATGTCCTGGTTTCACTCTTATCTGTTCTCTACATTTTTATTTTTCATATATCAATATATCTTATAGGTTTTATTTATACACATCGTGTATATTTTTCATACCGTTTCAATTGTCCTTTCCTTTCCTAATAACTAGAGGTATATTTCCCCCATTTCAATTTACGGTTACTTGTATAGAAAATCTTTTTTGTTTTATCACACCGTGCATTTCTACTTCTTTTCATTCAGTTGATAAGTTTTTTGTTTGTCCAAAGGTTTGACAAATTCCTTTTTCTTTTTAGCTTTTACTGTTGTTGCAAAGAATTCTGTATCGATACCTCCTAGTATTGTTGCTAGTCATATTTCCCCTACTACTGTTGCATTGCTGCCGGTATCTATAATTATAACACACATTCCTTCTCTCTATATTTTTATTCTCTTAACTTTGATCATTTACACCTATACTATCCTCCTTTATCTTCCCTACAATCTCTTGCCACCTCAGTGGTCCTCTTTTCTTTCCTTCCATTTCTTATCTATCTATTTTTCTATTTTTTTTTTCATTCCTAACAACATTTCGTTTAGGTAGCTATAGTAAACCGTACAGACTTCAACCGTACATTCCTTTCTTCTTAATTTGGCAGTAGCAAAATTGTTTTTCTGGCTGCACTCATTCCATCTGTCCTTTGTTCAGCCTCTTCCCTTCTTTGGTTCTCCCAAGAAAAGACATTAATATTCATTCATAAGAGATTTTTTTTTGTATCTTCATAGGGTCCTTTGATTCTCCTTAATACGATGACAAGAACATTTTTCCTTTCCAGAGTCCTTTCATTCTTTGACCGCTATCTCATCATTTTAAAACAATTTAAAGGCCAATGTATTTTTTATTCATTCTGCACTTTCAATTCCTTTCACATTTTTTTCATCATCCTATCAAATCTGCTCAGATTACTCTCTACTACTCTCTTCCTCTTCCTGTCTTATATTTCAAATTTTATTTTTACATATTCTTTTTATTCCTTGAAGACTGATAAACTGTTCATTGTTCTTATCTTTTTCTTTACTTCTTCCATATGATATCATATTCCATCATATCACCCACGTTTCACATCTTTGGAAATACTCCTTTAATCGTTATGCTCAAGAGCCTCTCTTCCCCCCTCTCCCGCATATTCCAGCTAATAATCATATGCATATTTTATTTCTTGCTTGTTAGCCCCGATTTTTGTTTTTTTTTTTGGTTTTGGGTTTTTCCCCCTCCTTCCATCCATATTTCTACTGCTGGAAAAAGATAGTCTTCTACAATAAACCCTTCTCTTCCTCCTTCTCCTTTCTTCCACCTTTCTACCTTATTCTCATTTTCTTTTCCACTAAATTTCGGGGATAAATATCTGTATTTCTGGCTTCTTATCTTGACGTCCCTCCCGGCTCCCTCGTTTTCTACTCGCAGCAAACGTTCACAAATAAAGACTCCTCTTTTTTTTCTCTCTCGTTTTCGTACTGATTAGTTACTTCTGCCGTTTCTACTATAGTCTCTATCTTTACTAGATGGACTTTACTTATTGTTCAGAAATAGGGACGTTTTCATAAGCGAAGAATTAATTAATTAATCCTTCTATTAGGGTGGTTATTATATTTTCTGCATATCGGTTTTTATTGTTATATAATCAATTTTGGGTTATGCATTAATTAATTCAGTATAAGAACAGTATATTGAATTATTACCAACATTCTCCGATTCGGGTTAATTTTGAAAAAATGTCATATCTAATAAGGAAAATTAAAACTTGATTAGGAAAACGCGTTACGACGAAGACGGAGGACCCCAAAATTTCAAGAAGCAGAAATTACAGGAATATTTATCG
>JABUQX010129368.1:0-20362 GCA_015478945.1 Trachelipus rathkii
TGTTTTCAAGAAGTCATTTTCCCCTGTAGATAATAACAATCCTCCCTTCCATAGTAAGTAGACAATAACAATTACACATTATCACAAACAACGCCTTATAAACCATTTAAACACGGAAATAGAAAAATTTTCTATGCAGTCGTTCTTCATCAACAGAACCATCCAGTAAACACTCACAACTTTACTAAGCCAACAAGGTGAGAAATTCAGCTTAGACACGAAACAATCAATCATGCACTACTCAAGAACCCAACGTTTCCGCAGTCCTTCGCGTAAAAATTATACGCTTCATCAAAGTGCTCAAAAACGATTCGGTTAACGATTCTGCTACCCAATTTTTTGTGTTATTTTGAGCCAATTTTAAAAACTTGCGGTTTCCTCCAAACATTTGCCGAACAATAATGTAAATTTTGCATTATCCTCACGTCTCCGAGAAGTGGTCTCAAGGTACGCAGCCACGAAGCTGAATTAATCAACTCATCTGCTTCTGTAAGTGGTTAATTTTTTTCTCTTATTTCATGTGAATTTACAATTAGAAATTACTTTTACACTCCACTTTGATATAATAACCTCAAGGCGGAAGTCAATTCTGTACATAAATTTGCACTGCTTGAAGTTTGTAGTTATTTCACCAACTTCTCCATATACTATATACTACATATAATACTATATACTTAATATATATATTTGTTTGATATATATATACAATACTAGTATACCTATACTACTATTAATCTATATTATATATATTAGTATTATTTAAATATATATATATATATATAATACTACCTAGTATGAATATATATAATATAATATTCATATATGTATTAAATAAATAAAATTAATATATACTATATATATCTATAATAATATAATTCACTTATAATAGTCAATTCTTCAATACCGCATATTCGGAAACATCCGCCCCATCCTCACTTAACGGCAATCCGCAAATCCGGCAATCCTCTCTTGAGGATGTTGAGGATGTTTTTCTACATTTGATTATAATGCATATTAAAATTAAATATTTATTATAGGCATCTTTTATCTGAGGAGTTTTGGGAACTATCATGTAATTCTATAAAGATGTTTACTACCGATGATGGCAATATGAAGATGCCTACTACCCATAATTTCATATATTTACTATACATACTATATATATATTATTTTATTATTATATATATTTATATAATATATATATATACCTATATATATTATATATATTTTTATATATATTATTAATATTACTATTATATACTCTAGTATATTTATGAATCTTTACTGATGGGGTGGTTTAAACCATTGGTTCTTAAAATAGGGGTTAGCGCCCCCTAGGGGCGTTGGGCTTGATTATCTTTCATACCAATGTCTCAAAAGTAAGTATTAGCTGTGAATAATTACCATGATTTTCTTTAGCATGTTGATATGGTTTTACTTCAATAAATTTCCAATCGAAGATAGCTGAAAGCGAATAAAAAATTTTTCTGCGAATTTATCTGCTAAGAAATAGTACTCTAAAATATAGTTCTCCAACTTACTCTCAACTTATAATGTACCCAGTCATGAAATATATCTGCTAACCCTTTTATATTCTCTCATATATTGATCATGATATACTTAGTATACAATATTCCTAATGATATATTTGTCTAACATATTTACCAATGCTTAAAACCATGGTTTCTGTTTCGACGTCTTCGGGCAATTTCTTTTCTACCCCCCATTTGAATGCCACATCTTCAAAAGTTTCGCACATATTAAATTAAAATATATGTGCGCATAAGGTGGGATTTGTGACAGAAATATGGCAATCGTATAGCGCAGAGATTTTTTTGTGTCAATCTATCATCTCGTTCCTTAAAGGAGATTCATTAGAAATTGTCTAACAACGATAAATAATTGGAAAATAAACTTATACTTTTTGTACCTTGCAAAAATCAATTATTCTTTTTTTTCTTTTTTTTTGGAGATAAAATATATACTAAGCAAACCTTTTTTTTTTTCAGATAACAATTGTTCTATAAAATACCCTCTTATTTTTTACTTTATGAGCTTATGTTTAATTAACAATATCATTTAATCTATAAATTATTAAAAAAATCATATTAATTTTGAAGTTTAGAGAATCTAAGAATTTAGCAAAGGAATTTAAATATGTTTTTAGCACGTTTCGGATTACCCGCAGGAGCAACATCAGCTTTAAAATAAAATTAATAATAAAATAAAATATTCTAAGACAATCGATAACATTTAATTATTAATTGTTATTTCGGTTATTTGTTTTTTTTTAAAAAACGTATGGTTTTTGTTGTGTTTTTTTAAAACATGGTTTTTTCCCATCCTACTTGTAAGTTACAGATGTATCATAAATAAAGTAAAATATATTTATTTCTTTGTTTTTTAATATCTAATCTATTCATTATATATTATATAATAATATATATAATAATATTATATCTATATAATATATTCATATATATAATTCACCTCCCATCGATTACACACACTATATTCTCTTTGATACTCGAATACTAACCTTTCCATCAGTGTTGGAAAGACGCACATGTCACCAACCTGTTCCGAAAAAAAGGAAAGCCGCTCTGAATCCTTCTAAGCTATCCCTATAGCTCTCATTAGTTTTTATCTAGACTCTTGAAAACTTTCTCAGACTCTCATTTCTTAGATCATCTGGAATCTCATTCACTTCTTTCTGACGGCGGTACGCTTTCCGCGTCAAAGTCTACTGGCGATAGTACTTTCTATCTAAACTGGAATTATGGTTATTCGCCCTCAGGAACTACGGGGAGCCTTGCTTGTGGTCGCGCTTGACATATCCAAGGCATTGCCGGGCATGGCACGCACGGTCGCTGTCTGCAAGCTCCCTCTCTTTGGGCTTTTCTACCTTCCTTGTTTAATTATGTTAGTTTTCTTTAAAATCGCTTAATATTCTCGAGTGTATGGTTGAATGCTCTACTGGTGAACTTTCTCTTCTCTCTTTTCTGTTTTCTAGCTTTTTGTTCCCGGTTCTGTCTTATCTGCTACTTTATTTCTTACTTTCTATATATCTTTCACTGCACATCAATTCCCACCAGTTGCCGGATCGACCTTCCAATTGCTTCAATATCCTCTTTCCATTCTGTCCCTCTATTTTTCAGAATCTGCTCTCTTTTAAATCTTTAGATTATTTATCGCTGATCTGGATAGATTTGCGAGCATGGGGTGTCTGACCTTGTATGAAATTCTTTGTCTATGCACACAAAAATCTTAAAATTCTTCAATTCCATCTCTAAAGACAGCCTTCTAATTCCTATCTCTTTCCGCGGTTCTCTCGTCTCTCCTACGTTATAGCTTAAGCTACATAAAAAAAATGTCTTCGGAAACCTCACATCACAACGGTTGCAATATGGAGCCTACAAGCCGCCTCGCCCAAACGCCGGCACCCTCACGTACAACATCCAACAATCACGACCCCATGCCACACACACCCACCCCGCCCCGTCGCCCTAGTAGCTCTCGATACATATAGCGAATCTAACTACAACTCCGCAACAGCCACACACCGCACGCCACACTCAGAGGCCGACCATATCACACCGGCCACCGACTTGATCATTCCGCCGCCGCTACCCAACACTACCCTACACCAGACCCTCAAAGAAACTGGCAGAGTTTTTGTTAGAATGACGGAGGCTTTGTTTTCTGTTCCAGCTGGACTGCGGCTACACAAGGCCTAACCACGATTGTTATGGAACCAACCAGTCCACTGTTATCATTCTGCGGGCAATCCGGCGGGCTCTGGTTTTCACCCGGCTTTTAGATGTCTATCACATCGTTCGAGTGCTCAATAGGTTTCAAAAGACTTACATGTAACTTTCTGTCTTTCCCAGGTCAACTTTGACCTCTATCTTTGACCCGGCCCTCGCACGATGTTGGTGTTACTTCATCTCTTTTCTACTATCGCCTTTCCCGCAGCGACTCCCTGGTATAGCTCGCCAGCCGGAACCTTACTCTCATCTCCTGTCACACTCCGGTACACCCCTCTTCCTACATCTCGCGTGAACTAGTAATACCCCCTGCCGCTACACAATGGAGTATTGCATGTACTCTGACATGACGCTTTTGGTTATTAGCCTTAATTGGTAACTCTAAGACGTAGGTTCATTGCCGCGGTGACTTTCTCTTACTACGTTGCTCCCACCTTGCTGCATTGTCCTGGTGGAGCAATTCTGCTCATCTTCGTAACTTTCCTGCCTGAATTAAACTCCCCCACTTTCAAAGCCCTGCGTCTCTGCCTCCATCTTTGGCGTCAAATTTACTACTTAGTTGATTCAATTCTAGGGTGCACACACCCCTCCTTGGAATAGTGGCTTAATGTACAAGACAGAAAATATTGTAGATACTGTAACAAATTACAGCTAAAGGCTTTTTGGGTTTATTCGCGGCAAAGTAATATGATATATAGAAAATATTATGTATATATATATATAGATATAATATAGTATCTATATAATATATATATTATTATATATATATATTACTTCTATATTATCATATATTATAAATATATATATATATAACATATATAACTTATTATTATTGATTTATATATATACTAATCATACTTCAATACCCTATACAATACTATATAATATAAATGAAACTTATACTATATACATCTATATATATAATAATATTTAAGCTCTTATTATTTCTGGTCCGTTATTTCGTGTGACTAATATTCAATATTGGTGGTTTGAAAGTTTTGATTAATATTAGAGAAAATGGAATGGTAGGAAGTAGTGATATGATCTGTGAGAGAGGGACTAGTGTGTTTAAGTAATACTTTTTACACACAAGAGTATCCATAAGAGTACTAGAGTTGGTGTATGGTAGAGATGGTTCCGAAGTGAAAGTATCATTGATTTGATGCGCTGGTGAAGAGGAGATCGTTGAGTATGTGTTGGATGTTAAATGATAGTGGGAGCTATAGATGTGATTATCGGATCATTATGTTTCTATCGTAAATTAAGTTTCAGTTGGGCTTGAGATCGAGGAGAAGGTGTACGAAAGGAAAGTAGGTAAAATTAATGAGAGCTAAAGTGAGCAGACAATAAGGATAAGTATTGTAAGAAGCGGTCGCTTAAGTTAACATCGGCGCTTACATCTTGAATGTGAACAGTGATACTAAACAAATTTGGGAAATGAAGTGAAGCAATTGGTTGAGTATGCAAGTGAAAGTTCCTTTGCTTGTGCGATGTTTGCTAAAGAGTGGACTGTGCTAAAGTAGAAAGTAAGCAATGCTTAACAACGAAATGGTTCTGGAATAGAGACGCGTGCATGAAACGCCGGTTTTTCCGGACATTTGTGGTTTAAGGGTAAAAAAGAAGCCAGTGAATGGATTGACTGGCTTTGATGTAATAAAATGACAGGATTGATAGATAGTTTCAAAAAGCAGATGTTGGACAATAATAGTTAAGGAGGAGAAAAAGAAATCTACAAGGTACATGCCATACAGTAGGCAGAACAGACCGGGCTTAAAACATGACGTTTGGACAAAAGCGGATGATCGAGAATACTCAACGAGAATCATAGGCAGCGTTCGTTCATGGAGGGGAAAGCAGCAGAAAAACGGTTTAAGAATGAGATAAGGGGATCTGCCCTTAGAATACCCGATAATAGGGAGACTCGGGCATGCCCTTTGTCAAGCTGATCTGACAAGGGGTGTCGGAGGGGTAGTGGGACAAGAACGATTGTCCGGAACAAGAAACACTTTCGAAATCTGATACACATTATTAGATCAACAGTAAGGCACTGACTGAGTCGCTATACGTAGACAGTGCCTTTTGTGGGTTTTTGATGGGTACTAGAAGGGATACAGGTATCCTTGCGGATCCGAATACGGTTCTTATTAGTACAGACCGAGGATGAGGATGGCGTTAGGGTAATGGATATAGCACAGTAAGAAAGATTGCAAAGAATGCGTAAATCGCAGGTTATAATGAAATTCTGGTTGAAATGACTCAAGAGCGGAAGCGAAGATGGTGACTTTTTGATTGGCATTTGGGAAGATGTTTAATTAAAGCGTTTATAGGAGGGCTATAGTTCCAAGGGATTGGAGGAGCAAGCCGGTGATAGTCTACCTTATAAAGTACGGTAAGGAAGAAAGAGACCAAGCTTCTGCATACATTATAGGGGAATACGTTTTGGTAGGTTTGTAGGAAGGTATTGCTCGGCATTTTAGTCGAGAAGAGGTGCGTACGAGTGCGACCTGAAGGACGTGATTGGGTGGAGAACAGGTGCGCTTTAGGGACGGTGGTTTAACGAGGACTGTGTGGAAATCAAATGGTCTTGTCCGTATTAAAAACATAATGATTTGAGGACTGAGGGCAGAAGCAGAATAATTTTATGTTAGGTTGTTATGGAGTTCTGCAACAGGCGATCTGACTACGATCAGTTAATAGGAGAGCTTTCTGGCAGGTCATTATCTAGATTGGCGTGGTGATAGGCTTCTGAGATCGCTAACCAAAAGGTATGTATAGCCGATTAGTGAAGCGTGTCTGTATATAGATAATTGGGTGGTCCTAGATGGTGATCCACTTGGATTTTAGAGATTAATATGTAGACGTCGAGACAGGGTTTTAGACTGTTAGACTTAGTGCATCCTTGGTTCTATTCGAATTATGCGTCTTAGGATGGGTTATGAAGAATTCTCCTGAGTGACGGAATGTCAGTAACATAACCTTCGAACCGTGCGTGCAAAATCGTCAAGAGCCCCTAAGAATAGTGACCGAAGAATTGGAGTATGAGTGACCACCGCATCCGGGTGCCTACCTAATTATGTAGCGGATAATTGTTCTCCTGGGATGGCAAGTCTGACAGAGAGTTTGACCGAGGATTAGGTAGAGGATTTGGCAGGGTATGTAAAGGAGGGGCATTTGAAAGTAAACGTAAGATGAAGCCGTAGGTTATGCGTTCGGTGCTCACAGTTGAGGACAGGTCCCATCTCTAGTGCTTGTAGTTAATGTTAGATAGACGTGACAAGCTGGAGGCAAGTTGCTCTGAGTTTAAATATTTTAGGGTTGTGTTGGAATGAAAGGGAAACGAGATGACTAGAGAGTGTAGTAGGAAAAGTGTGAAATGCAGGGGAGGTTGATGGTGCCAATTAAATCTGTTGGATGAATGTATAAGGACCTAAGTCTTGAATGCGCGTAGAGGTTCTTACATGAAGGGCAGTATGTTGACCTGTGTAATTGATTATCTGGTTAGTGAGCAACTATGGCGTCTATGCGAATTAGAAGTATTGTAGCACACTAAAGTTCAATGTTGTTTCAGCTATGGAACAATCTTAAGGAAATCATGCACGGTGTGATGAAGAATAATAACAAATCGAGGAATGAACTTGATTTTAGACAGACGTGATGTGTGTGAAGAAAGGGAGCAGTAAGAATTACACGAGAAAAATGAATAGTATGTTGACACCCTACGCAATCGTGGAACAATGATACCTGACGAGAATAAATTAAAGTCATGGCGTGAGTGGTCGATTGGTCATGTGGAACAAGGATGAATAGGATACGCTTCGGTTGTTAGGCGAATGCTATAGTGAGGGACGCACCCGGTGGGCAGAGGGGGTGTGTGGCGAACTGCCGGCTGATGGAGCGACCGCAGGGCTAAGACGAGTGCGATGAGTCAGAGATTGGATGACGACATGTTGACGGCGTGAGAAATGTAGAGTTGTGGCGCAGAGGCGGAGAATAAGAGGAGTGCTGAACGAGAGATGGCCGGGTTTGTATATAGCAATGGGGGCATGGTTGCTGGACCCACTGGGCAAGGGTATGAACTCTTATTGACGATTTACCAGTAGTCAGGGCATGCGTCTGTCTCTGAAGGTTTCTGTCCAAGCTCATCAGGACGTCGGTTTTTCTGTCGTTGTTGCTATCGGTTTCGTAATATTACATGGTACAGGAGAGCATCTATAGATCCGAGGGCGATAAGATTTGGCGTTTCTTTTTCGACATTTGTATATTCTGCTAATGCCTATATTCTTTTCCGATGTTTGTGCGCATTACTTAAAAGTTTGGGAAATGCTGTTTTGTAGGAAGTTTTTTCATATATTTGTGATATATATATATATTTATATATATATTATAATATAATTATATATATATGCTAGTTAGATATTATATATATAACTATATATAGCTATAATATATATAAAAAGATTTCAGTATATATATATTAATTATATACTATAATTTTTTCAAACTATCAAAGAGTAAACTTCTCCGCAATCCGCCATCTCCATCTACTTTACGATCAGACTCTTTGTCAGTCTGAGACAAAGGACGCTTGTCCAATAATTTAATTATATAAGTAAGCTTTAGGAAATTTTTACTTTATCCTTATATATATACTTATATATATATTATATATATAGTATATAGTATAGTATATTTAATATATGTATGGTGTGGTGTTTGTAGCTGTAACGGTGGTGTGTACTGTGTTATGTGTAGTGTATATGCTTATATGCTTTCATTAAAATTCATGGTCACCTTTTCTAGTTTATTAATACCACCTCATGACGTTATCAGTGATAGTTTTAAATAGTTATATATTTATCATATCGACTACAACTATTACAGTTCTATAACTATCATTAGATAATACTATCACATTCATAACTATTAATATAACTTAATATATCATTATACCGTATACAATATATCATATATCAGTATGCTGTAGTTTTGAATCTGGGGTCGTAACCCTCTGCTCCTGCTATCCTGTGTGTTGTAGGTGAGTGAGCTATCTTGTTATGTGTTGTCTTAATATGTTATGATTTGCTTTCATTAACAAAATTAGTTCACTTTTTAGTTATGTTATTTGAAAAATTATTGACTATTATTAGACTTCTCATAAGTATTACTATAACTATTCTAATATCTGCTCAAATTTAAAACCTTATTACTATATTAATTTTATTTTTTATGATGAGAAGCGATGTTAAATTATATATATTTTTTAACATTGTTAAGGTTATAATCCAACCTTGTTAATATTAGGTTGCCCAGAATTGGATCTTGCTGCTTTGAGTAATATTTTAAACGCAGACTCTGAAGTCTTTGAAAATCTGATCGAATCCACCAATACGTCGGAGTCGATTTTATCAACTATTCACGAATATACATCAAAAGTTCCTCTTAAAATTGGTCAAAAAATTAAATTGAGGTTTGTTTAAATAATTACAGAAAATTCTGGATGAGAGTTGGGGGATGGTGTTTCGTTTGTGATGCAAAGATAAGAAATTGATAAAAGAAGCTACGAGATTTTGAGAGTTTAAAACTAAAAGGAAAAGGATTAAATGGTAAGAAAAGCCCTAGTATATTGGTTTCATCTTCAAAGTCATAAAAGATTTGGTCAAAGTTATTGCTGAATGAAAAATGAAAGTCAAATTCATCTTATGGATCTCCCAAATTTGGGGTAGCAGGTCGAAGGTTCTTCAATATAATTATATATCTAGCGATTACTTATATATATAATACTATAATTATATATATATATATATAGTTATATATATATATATATACATCTATTATGATATCAACTATATATAATATATATATATATATCGCCGTTAGCTTCTCAAAAAATTAGTTAATATTTATATTTTTATTTTAAATTTTACACCTTCTTCTTGTTTAATACATAGAAAACACAAAAATATGTGCAGATTAAAGAATATTTTGTTACGGTATGTGTAATAAAAAATCATTACTACAATTATATATAGTATTAATTTTTAATTTCCAAAAAAAAAAAACCTTGGACTGGGTAGCGAAGTTGACAGTCTAACCGATTTTGTACCGTTGTCAAAAAATGTTAAGAACCTCCGATTTAAAATCATATTTAACTGAAAATGAATTATGAGGTAGTTCTTATTGCAAATGAAGACTGATTTTGCTAAACTATTTGTATTATATTTGCTATTAAGCTGTTAATAATATAATTATTTGTGTTGAGCTTTAAGTTCATAATCTTTATATATTTTCTTTTTAAACTTTGATTATATTTTCCTAGAGCTCAAAATTTAGTCTTAGAAGCTAAATTGCTACACAGAAAGGATCTTCCTGAAGAGATATCTTTCAATCCTTACGCAAAAGAAGAAGCAGAACTTTCTCATGAGACTGGATTTCAAAACGAAAATCTTATGAACGAAGTAGATCAGGTAGCAAGTTGTTTCTCCCATTTTGTCAAAAACTGCCTCTTCTTATTGTAAATTTATCAAAATATTTGAAGCCTATTTTCTTTGAATGTAACGAATCCAGATAATACTTGACATTACAAAAACTCGTAATATATTTTATCGGGCATTTTAAAAATTTGATATACGAAACAATAATGTAATATAAATATTATATTTTTCCAAAAAAATTTTTTTGGTACTCGCTTAAATTCAAATTCTTGTTTACATGACAGAAAAACACTTGGTTCAAAATGCCTAAATCATCATTGCTCGAAGCGACAGAAAATGAATCTCTTGATCAGACCGATCACATTCGTGTTCAGTTTATTTTTTTCAAAGATGATCGATTATTTCGCAAAAATAGAAATAATTCTAGGTTACATCATCCAGTAATAATAGCTTCCTTATCTAAAATTAAGGTTCATAATTTGGATACCCCAATCAGATATATGGTACCCATCAGAGACTTCGACCCGTTCCTTGAGAATACCGTGTGTGTTGTTCTGGGAACTGACACGGTAGTAATTGTAACTTACAGGGTACAAATATGCCAATTAAAAGATCGTAGACCTCATCAAAAATGTATTACGTTAAATAAATTGGTTCACGATGAATAATTTTATAATAATTACGTTTACTTTTTATCCAGATTTTCTCGTTTTAAGACTGAACCACATGCTTTATCAACATCTGTTTTAGCACCATGTGAAATGGTCTCGAACCTGGTCTTAAGACTTTTTCGAACGACAATAGTGGAACATTTTGTCCTTGGTTTGAACTGCACCTCATTTTCCATTCCTGCTCGCCATGCCTCTGTTTGAGTAACTTCCCATCATTTGAAAAGCATCAAACCTTTCCTTTTCTTTATACATGTTTCGGTTATTACTCTTCTGCTAACCGCTGTTTTAATAGCACGTCGCTCACCTGTTACTTCTCGTTAGGGTAGATATATTTCGGTCATACTTTTTAAATAAGTATTGCGTTTCCATATTTTAGTTCCAGGATTGTAAGTTTAAATAATACGCGAAGAGTATATAAAAGATACCGTTAAAATCGATTTATGTATAATCACAACCTAAATCTGTCTATGAGATATAATTTATATTTTCACATAACTAACTAACCTGTCCGCAAAATTTAACGTTATATAAAGCACAAATGTTTGCGCAATACTTTAAATTTTTAATATCGTAGGACTAAGAATAAAATAATATACTGCCAAAATAAAGAAGCTATCAATAATTTTCAACTAATTTTACTTCTATACATAACTATTTTGAAGCTCAGAAGCTATTCGCTGTATTTTGCCTTGAACGGTAAATAGACTACTTGTAACCCATAAGTAAAGAGAATATATATCATTAAAAAATTTGCTACAAACTTCCTAAAGCATTGTAAAATAATTATTAAATTTTATTAAGTGTGTTAATAATATTCATTTAAGTCATAATAAACATGAATAGTAGAATTTTTTACTAAACTAAGACTTATGAAACTATTTTATTGATATTTTCATCACTTATTATGTAAACCTATTATCAATCTTTACCGATTTATAAATATTATCAATTCTTTTTTTCATAAACTATTATAATCTTTCTTTCATTAAGGCCTTCCTCTTGGTTCATCTGAATCGCTTTCAATAGACATCAGCGAAAAATTGATCAATCTTTCTTTCATATATAAAGATCACAGGTATCAATCTGTTTTGCATATAATGTCCTAATATCACCATTCTTCAGCTGTTTTCATCCACCCATATTTTCTTTGTTATGAATTTACTCAATCTTTCTTTTCATAACTATTATCAATCTTTCCTTTCATAAAATATTTCAATCTTTCTTTCATGTCTTTCTTTTCATAAGAATTGTTATCAATCTTTCTTTGCATAATCAATCTTTATCATGTGTTCAATCTTTTTTTGCATAAAACTATTATCAATCTTTTCTCAGTAAACACTATATCGATATTTTCATAAAATAAACTAATTCCAATCTTCTATTCATAAACTATTTCAATCTTTTTTGATGCAAGTAATATCAACTAAACTTTTCAAAAAAAAAATTATATTTTTATTCGAAAATTTATTTCAATTTATTCATTCAAAATATTATCCAATTTTCATTTAATGAAATATTTCTTATTTTTCCTTTCATTAAATTTATATAAAATCTTTTTTGGTAAACCAAATATCCATCTTTTTTTGCATAAAATGTTATCAATTTCTTTTATATTGCAGTTTTTTTATGGTTCGCGATAATCGGCCTTATCATGTAAAGACTTACTCCATCGTCTCTCTATATGAATATCAGTTTCTGGATTCATATGATCAGGAAAAGCCAAGTGGTGCTGCTTTATTTGGAAGCTATTGTGTGCAGTTATCAGTAAACCTTTACACTTAGTACCAAAACTTAACTTTTTAATTTAGCATTTTTTAATTGCTGTTATATTATACAGGGATCATTCAGCTTTCTAGCTATCTAACAAAAAAAAATGTACATAGAATTAAACCTTTATGCAAAGTACAAATACTATATATATACTATATAATATTATATATATACTATATTATATATATATTATATACTTATTATAATAATAATATTATTATTATATATTTATATATATAATATATATTATATTATATATTATATATATATATTGATTGCACTACATTGACGCAGAACAGGCTTTTTTCCTGGATGCCTATTGAGGCATTACCTTCGTAATTCAACCGTTTGATACAACAGTCTCTCGCCCTTCTGCCCTGAGACGCATTCTTGGGGAGAAAAAGATTATCTCTGGATGGGGTAATCAGATGCTTTTCAAATATAGACATAATATAGTTAGTATACAGGGGTTCCCGCAGATTTCACCCGATAGCGGGGCGGCGGGGGTCGCCATAGGGCTCTCCACATTTCAAAGAAAATAATTATATATATATATCTATATATATATATTAAATTATATATATATCTATATATATATAAATACTATACTTTTCATATATACTATTATATAATATATATATATATATTTATATATATATATTATATTATATATAATACTATATATATTATATATATATTATATATTATATATTATATATATATTATAAATATATATATTCTATATATAATATATCAAGGGTCATTTTTAATAATAATAAATCAATACTTACAATTTCAATAGTTTGAATATATTATGAGATGTTAACATTTGTTGTTTAGGTGATAAATTGAAATTGTTGGAGAAATGTGGAAGCGAGGAAGTTCAGTGAAGATCCGGGAGGATGACAGGGAATATACGTCGCCAGGCATAAAATTTCCTCAATGTGAAGAAGCGGGAGGATGAAGATACCCCGAACAGCACATGTACGAAACTGTGAAATGTGACATGTAGTTTTAGGCGATATTGAGTCTCTCGCTAGATGAAGATCTGGCTCTTCCTTAGCTGAAGAAGGAATATGAGAATTAATTTTAATGGGTGTCGTTACTGGATACTCCCCAGAATAGTTGACTTTTTTATAATAACTTTAACGTTCATGACACGTTGCCCTAAATGGATATATGTCTTTCCAAGAATCATAAGTTTTGGTTTAAAGGTATTTTTGCAATCTTTTATACTATTTTTCACATTAATTTCCTGCACAACTCCTTCTAAGCTGTTGTTGCAAAATCCTCCGCTGTTCCAGCAATGCCTGTTTGTTGGTTTTATTGTTTCATAGTACGGGCAAAGTTTTTAATTGATTAGCATAATTATGGATACTCAATAATGGCTTTGTCGTTAAGACCTTCTCACCCACTCGTAAAAATCTATAAATTTGTTGAAAAGACTTTTGGAAGGTTGGCACATGGAGGGTTGTGTGTCACAAAAGCTATGAAAGATGACCTTAGCAAAAGTTTGGGTATAAATCGTATTATTGTTCATTATGACAGACCTCATTCTAGATTTCACCCAATATCAGATGAAGAGAAGCACAACTTCTTTCTACGGATGGGAGTTGATTACCCATGTTTCTCTAGTAGCTCTCCAGATAAGACCGTCTTCACTGGAAGATTTGCCTGATGGATAGAAGTTAGTTGATTTCCTACAGCGACGTCAACGAATACGTTTTTCCACAGTCTGGATGAAAATGGGTTATTTGGTAAGCGAAGGCTATTACGTTGACAAGACTATTTGAAAGAGTTAGATAACAATTTAAAGATCTTAATTCAATAGTAATCTTTGTGTATAACATTGGCAACGACGCGAAAGATCATTTCTCAAGATATCAATCTCATTAATTCGGCAGTGGTTGCCGTTGTTATCGTGGCTCGTGCAGAAGACTACAGACATTTTGGCTTCTGGCGCGTGGCGATCAATCCTTCTTTTTCTTCATCGGTCTCGAATTTCCAATGAAAGAGTCGCTCGATATGTTTGGAGTGGTATGTCCGTATTAATGGACTATCATTATCGCGTTCTACCGGAGCTTAGATGCAACATATGAGAACGGCATGGGTACTTTTCCACCAAGGAGGATTCGGCAATTTATGCAGGATTGTGTTTAGAGGTTTCGAAAGAACTGCAGTAAAGAGAGCTTATTACGACTTTTATAAAGAATTACCAGTATCCGCGAATGATGGGATTCAAGTTGCGACATTGCTGGTTTTTCTTTATTTGCTGAATTATATAAAATATTAATCTTGTGGTAATATGACATTGATTATGTGTGCGCTTTCTCCTATAGTATATACTATATATACTATTATATATATATATATATATATTATATTATTGTATATAATATTATACTATATAGTATTATTATATATAGTATGTAAGGCAGTGACCTATCTAACATATAGTTTAAAGATGCAAAACTTAATATGTGCAACTGTACTTTAGATCAGCACCCGAGTAAAGTTAGGATAGAACGACAACGTTTTTAACGACTCTTTTGTGAGGGCAACTTTCAAATGTAATGGACAGCCGCGGAAACGTGCGTCCAAAGGAGTGCCTGGGGTATGAAGGAAGGAGAGCCAGTTGACCTCACGTTATAAGAAAAGGGTGTGTTAAACATCGGCTTGTTAAAGACCGGAGAATGCTTTGTTTTGGTTGTTGAAAATTATGTCGATTAACTTTACCCAATCTTATTCATAACTGTGGAACTGGTCTCATATGTGTATTAACTAATGAATTGATTGATTATGAATTGTTTATTTAAAACTGGAACTACCCATTATTTACTATTATTTGATTGATCTTAGTAGAAATTAAGATAAAAGTGAATTATCCTTTTCCAGTACACTGGTATCTACTTTCAAAGGGTTATACAAAAAAGGGGGAAACAAATAATTTGACTGCCAGAGTGAACCGAGACAAACATCTAGATATACAAAAGTGAAGTGAAAAAAAAGTGCCGATCAAAACACAAAACACACAAAAAACAATTATAAAAATAATAAAACAGTCTCAAATCCAAAAAAAAAAGAAAAAAAAACAGAAAGTAAAAACCGTTAAGGATAGCGCAGACGCCTAAAAAAGAAATCCCAGAGTTCAAACGAGAGAGAAAGACTTGGCTCACTTCTGTGACTCGGTCTCAAATCACAAGACCCCATTACACAATCCCCCAGAGAAGTCACCCCGAACGAAGAGATAAATAAGAAGGGACCTCATTAACAGTACGAACCGAATCGGAACGCGAGATTCAAGAAGAAGCATGGAAGCGGCAAGCTGGGTAAAAGTCACACTTTCCCCACTTCAGTGGGATGAAGAAAAGGAAGAGGGAGTCTGCCCTTAACTCTATCCCCACTTTTCAACGAATTTGTGCCTCGGAATGCGCATTCGGCAGAACGACCATGGAGTATTTAACTTAACTGAAATCACGAGTCCGAGGGAAAGGTAAGACTATTGGCATCAACTTACCAAGCATGATTACAAATGGTCGTTGAAACTTCCACTTGTAAAGACGATTTGTTCATCTATAAATTAGTAAAAGTAAGTTAGGAAGTCTACGCGCGCGCACTAAAGACACAGATAGAAGGTTCTTTCGGTCCGGAAATGAGGAGGGAGAGCTCCATCCGACTAATTGCATGTTAGATAAAGGAGATGCCCGGATTATCCAGCTTCGGATTCAATAACAGACAACGATGCTAATAATTATGAGAACTCTTTCTCTCCTTACGATGTGCGCTCAACAGCATATTACCCGGCATCTTCCCTCATGATCAACAGAAGCAAGAACCATAGTTTTTGAGGAATTAATCTTGAAATTGCCGACGACATTTTTTATCCAAATCTTATTTCTCCATAAACGGGTGCTTACCAAACCCCAACGCCGCCGAGGGGGAGGAGAACGAAATGGCAATGTCGAAACGCGTCTCGATGCAGCAGGGAGAAGTGACCACAAGCCGCCGACACAGGAGCGTGTCAGGCAACAGAGGGGAAAACTTAGTCGCTTGATAATATTCTCACGAAACATCGGCTGAAGAGATGAAGCATACTCGCAAAGAGCCGTAATAGAGCTCGCGAAGCACTGTGTCAGGGCAGGGCGAAGAAATTGTTCCCCAGCCGTCCAACGAATTTGATCAGAATTCAAAGGAATGGAATTTCAACGATCAACAACTATAAACGTTGCACGCTGGACCTGTACAGAAGGTCTTTTAGGTTGTCACCGATAGAAATTCTTGCATAAATCATTTAGTGTGAAGGTCGATATTGCCCAATGTACGCCTTAATTCCACCCCCGGCAACTCCCTCTCCCCGCAGCGGAACTCAACATGCGAACAGGGGAAATCGGAGAGGTATGGACTGTGAGACGACCTCCAGCCCGATGGGGGATTAAAGTGAGGGGATCCCGCGTTTGTGTGAGTAGAAATCTTTGTAATTGTTTACCTGGGCAATTTTTGGTATGATAAGTTCTAATTTTCGGGCGGCGGAAATATTAATTCTTTATACTATAGTTAGAAGGCCATTATTGTCTATAATGATAATCAGACAATACGGTAGAAATCCATGTATAATGATATATGAAATTACGAGATAGACTATGATGGAGACAATTTCTACTATAACATAATCACACTATGGTAATGATTGAATGTTAATTGGTAGGTCGAATAAAATTATTTAATATGCACGCGAGCGTGTTTTGATATCGAAAATTATTTATAATAATGATAGTTAAATGCTTTATTATACTTGGTATGCCCCCCTACATAGGTTTTTAACTATGAAATATATGAAAATACTTACATTTTATATAAAAATATAATTTAAAAAATTCCCAGCATACTTGACTTTCTGCCATGTCCTTTGCGTTAGAAATCTTAGGGCGTTGATTTGTGATTCTCACACGATGTGTCTAAACAAGTTATTACAACTCTTTCCCCCCCTTTCATTACATAGGCAATCTTTGATTGCAAAAATATTGGGTATTGAATAAAGATAAGCTGTAAATCAAGTTGTCAAAAGGTCTTAAATAGTTATTTCCTTAAAGAATAACCAAAAACACTCGATTGTTCGAGCAACTTTGCATTAACATAAATTCCCAACACATACTCCTACTTTTACATAAAAATTAGACGGTTGTTTAAGGCAAAGGGTACTCCGATATTTGCATGGACTCCTAAAACAGTTCTTGAATTTCTTTGAGGAAGTACATTAAAAATACTTGTGAAAGTTGTAATATTTCACAAGCATATTTCAAGGCCTTGATAGTCTGAACAGAAGTACACAAAGTAAAAATTAAAATATCCTCACACCTACAGATAGGCTAGAAGCATTTCAGAAAAGAAATAATAATTTTGAAAAGAAAAATAATGGTTATTTTAAAGCTTTCCTTTCAATGAATAAATGTTATTGAGAAAAAAAATGCCTCCTATCAAATTTGAGAACTCGACCACTCTAGAAGAGGAATTGAACTTTTTATTTTCCATTGATAACCATAGAACAACGTCATTGAAATTATTCTACGTATTATAAAAACATTATTAGAAATTTTTAAAAAAAATAAATTACAAATAACCAAATGATGTTCAGTATAGAGGAATTTTTCTATTATATATACAGATATATATAAAAAAAATAGTGATAATATTTAGATTTTGGTTTCAAAAAGTAGGGTGTCTTAGGATAAAATTCTACCTTAATTAATATAAATATTATATTCTTAATAAACTAATCAGTATTAATATTTTATGTCTTTCTAAAGTGAGTTGCATAACTTTACTTGTTTTAAAGTACTTTATACTCATAATTTGCGCAAAAGTGTATAACATACATGATATTTATAGCAATATAATAAGATATATATATATATAATATATATATAATATATATATATTATAATAATTATATAATATTATATATATTATTCATTATATATCTATATATATCATATTATATATATATTTTAATATTAATAAATATAATACATATATTAAATATATATATATATTATATATTACTTATATATATATATATATATAAATATAATATTAATATATATATTAATATATATTATAATAATATATAATAATTATAATATATATATAATATATATAATATATATATATTATATATAAATCTATATATATAAATATATATAAATAATATATAATATATATATATATAATATTAATATATATATTATAAATATATTAATATATATTATATATATAATTATATAATATAATATATAAATATATACTATTACTAAAATATATATATATAATTATATATATTAAATAGTATATATATATATATTATAATATAATCATATATATTATATTAATATTACTATATAATATATAGCTATAATATATATTAAATATATATATATAATCTATAATATATATATATTTAATATATATATATATTATATATACTATTAATATACTTAATAATATATATAAGTATTATATATATATATACATATATATATAACATATATATATTAATATAATATATTCATATATATATATAATATATATATATATATACTATACTATAATTATATATATATATATACTATATATATATACGCTTATTAATATATATAATATATTATATTATATATATAAAATATATTATATATTAAATATATATCTTTTTTATTTTCATATATATTAATATATATATTAATATATTTACTATATATCATTATATATATATAACTATATTAATATAAATATTAATATATATATTATAATATATATACCTAAATATATACTATATATACTATAATATATATAATATATATACTATATATAATCTATATATCATTAAATTATATCAGCAATATATATATATTCATATATATATATATTATTCTTAAATTAAAATCTATATTCATAATTATATATATTAATATTAATATAATTAAATATATTCTTAATAATATATTATATTATATATCTATTATATTTATATATATATACATATTATTATATATATATATAATTCTATTAATATATATTAATAATATCTTATATATATCGTATACCAGCTCATAATTAGAAAACAACAATTCATTATAACTAGAAGCAACTGCAACTTCATAAATATATCGAACTCCACATTATCCACATTGATATAAAATGTGAGTGATAAGACAGTGGATAAATTATAAAAGAACTACGAGTTACGAGAAATTTATTCGTGTCTTTGTACCAGGAACTCGTCTAAGCCATGGGACCTAGTAATGACGTTGTTATATTCTAATCTGCACGACCATAGAGAGCAACCAGAAAGTGAGTGTGTAAGGCCACAAGGGTGGCGATATTTAATCATGTTAATTTTATAGTGTTGAGATTTTGTTATTTTTTTTTATTTTTTTTTTGATAGTTGGGGCTCCGAGCTGACACGGTGGGACAGAGGGGGGGACGCAGACCGCGATCCCCCCCGTCGTCCCGCCTTGTATGTTGGCCGCGAGTATACCACCTAGGCTGAGCTTACTTCTCAGTCTTTGCGATAATTAATCTAATATGGGTATTTAGTAAAGATAATAACATATAATAAAAAAAAAAAAAATAGAGCTTGTTTGTACAAGCGACATCCACGCACTTCAAGTTTGACACTGATAATAAACCGGAAAAATAGACAATCTACACTATCCGGCCCTCGATCACT
>JABUQX010129370.1:0-2500 GCA_015478945.1 Trachelipus rathkii
ACAGAGGATATTATATATATATATAATAGTTTATATCTCACTCACGTTATATATATATAGTTATTATATATATAGTGTTATATATGTATTATTATATATATATATATATATATTATAAGTAATATATATATATATATATATATATATCATATATATATATATATATCATATATATATATATAATCAGCGGGCGTATACTGGTAGGCGGTAGGTAGCTCCTACCCAATATTTTTGAGTCTTTTTAATAGAATAAATTAAATGGTAAAGTTAACTAAATTATTAAAATTTTATATGAAAGTGTAAAAAAGACTCTGATTTATAAAATAAATTTAAAGAAAATCAACTACTTTAGTAATAACAGTTATAATAATTAAATTCATTTGGAAATTTTCCTTCCTACTCTGTTCTTAAGAGTAAAATTCTAAGCTATGGGTACACATAGATCTTCATATTTCATATAAAATATATAGGAAAAAGCCAAGCGTCATACCTTGCTGTTCGAGCGAAAAAATACGCGAAATTCGCGAGTCGAAACTTTCGTCTACGTACGAATATATTTGAAAAGAAAATTTTGAATCTCTCTCTCTCTCTCTCTCCTCTCTTTTCTCTCTTATATATATATTATATATAATATATATTATATATATATATATTATATATATATATATAATATATTATATATATATATATATATATATATATATATATAATTATACTGCCTACCCAATTATAACTTCAGTACGCCACTGATATATAATATATATATATAATATTATATATATATATATATATATAATATATATATTATATAAATAAATATATATTATATATATATATTAATTATATAAATATATATATATATATATATATATGTGTGTGTGTGTGTGTGGTGTTGTGTGTGTGAGTGTGCACTTTTTATTTCGTATATAACAGCATATATCAGTTTCAATTATTAACTTAAAAAAATAGGAGAAAGTAAATCCTTACATTTACATCTCAAACAAGAATAAAAAATAGGCTTGTAACGTTTCTAGAAAAATGATAAATAATAAAATAAAAATTTTCGAAATGAATTTTGAAGGAAATGAATGAATGCAATGTCCGGTATCAAATTTATTAAAATTTTAAGGTTTTTTATTTTATTTTTTTTTTCGTTTTAATTGGATTGGGTGTTTTTATTGCTTTTTCTTTTCTTATATTTGTATTTTTTAAATTGCTTTCTATATATACATATTTCTTTTCTTTGTTTTTGTTTTTTTTTATTTGCTTTTTTTCCTTCGTTATCTTTTGGTTTCTGTGTTACTTTTCCGTTTTTGCTTTTTTTTTTTTTAATTAAAAGTATAATTTATTCACAATTAAATTTTTATTAAAATATAAGTAAATTAATAGTTAACAATTAAATCAGAGTTATCGGATAAATAAATATATTAAAAATATAAAATAAAAATAAAAACTAATGAAAAATTTAATTAATAAAAATAATTAATTCCAAATATTGATTCTATTTTAATTATTTTATATTTATATGTTTTTTTTTTTCTCTGTTTTTTTATCACAAGTTTTTATTTTATTTTGGGATTCAAGTTTTTGATTTTCCTTTACTTAATTTTTCTAATTTTTCATAAAGGCTTAAAGCAAACTTTTCTTCCTCACCTCCAACTAAGAGTATGAAAATTATTTCTTAAAATATTTTTATTATTATTATTATTATTATTTTATTTTATTATTTCTTATATTATTATTATTATTATTATTATTATTATTATTATTATTATTATTATTATTATTATTATTATTATTATTATTATTATTATTATTATTATTATTATTATTATTATTATTGGATGAATTATAATAAACAAAATAATTATTTTTTATTATTATTATTATTATTATTATTATTATTATTATTATTATTATTTTATTCTTATTATATTATTATTATTATTATTATTATTATTATTATTATTATTATTATTTATGGAAATTTTATATCAGCTTCTAATTTAATGTGAGATTTGCAAGCCTTTTCCAATTTCCTAAAGGTATCAACCGCTTCATGATTGATTTTTTAAGGACTATTCTAGAATAGAATAGAACAACAGCTTTCTGAACTTTTAATCTAATATTTCGCCTGGCCACTTCAGGCATCATCAGAGACGAGTTCTAGACTAATTTAACAATTGATAAAACAAAATAAATGTTATTTAAATATAAATGTGAAGTAACAAATTAAAATATTATAACTAACGTTAAATCTAAAATCCTAAAATAATAATTATATCAATAGAGAGATTCTATCTAGTCAAACTTAAAAAATGTTCAAAAAATTTTCCATTTCATTGTACTTGATGTTGATAATTGGCTTGTGCTTTTTTATTAAGAGAGACTCAGCCAGCCTCAATTCAAAAAAATTTCCTGCTCGGTGTAGATGTCAAAATTAGAAATGTCGAGATTGGGTTTGGGGGTTCCATGTTCGTTTTTCAAGTGTTCAAAGATC
>JABUQX010129371.1:0-2500 GCA_015478945.1 Trachelipus rathkii
TAGGAGTGAACCTAAAATGATTGAACAACTGTTACAATCCCCAAATATTTCCTTATTCTTAAGGGATACTATCTAGCAAAACAAATCCGCTTTAAATTTATACATTTCCTCTCCCTCTCTCTATTTCTTAATCCCCCTATTTCTTGTGAATCGAGGAAAAGGGGTACTTTTCGAATATCTGCCGGTCTGTATTGTAATTTGTAACGGACGCGAACTTTCCAGTTGCTAAAATCGCAAACAGACAGACATCAAGATAATGAAGAAAAATAATAATAATTGTAGCTTTACAAATGTTGTGTGATATGATAATTAATATAATTTGTAGTGTGAAGGAACCATCTCTACCCCCCAAATCGAGGGGGTGACGTCTGTGGTACACATACATATGTGGGTGTTTAATGTACATATATTAAAATATTTTTTTGGTGGCTATGACTGCAACTCCCAACTTTCTTAGTCCTGCTTAGGATCCATCTCCCACTTTGTGTTTTTCAATTTTTTCCTATTAAAACTTTGACCCTCCCCCTTCCATTCTTGCGTCGAATTTTAAATCGCACTCTGTTCTCTACCCCTTCTATGCTTTTATGATCAACCAACCATTCAGAATCCTTTATGGTAACCATAACCTCTAAGAACCAAATAAAAAAGATAAATCCATTTCAGGGGGGCAATATTCCTTGAATCTAATAAATCTGTGGGCGAGGAAAGGTTTGTCAGGTTAGACAAGGCTATATTAATTTAGGTTAGGTTAAGTTAATTTTGGCTAGAATTAGATATAAGGAACTATATATTATAATTTATTGGGTACTATTGGTGACTTATTATATTAATTGGTGATATTATAATTATTATATGTTTTATTATATATAGTTTTTTGATATGTATGTAAGGTACTATTATATATTATATAGATGAGGAACAGCCTATATGTATTTCTACTATAGAAATCTGATATATTATAGAATATTTATTTATTATAATTAAACCCACATAAATAGTTATAGTCACCAAGTTGCATATAGACAGAACCTTCAATCAAATTGTACAGATAGAGACAGACACCGGTTTTCATTAGTTATTATTAGTCACCAATTTACAAATACAGAAACAGACAGTGCTAGACAAATATCAATTTTCAGATAGAACTAGTACAAATTGTACAAGCAACGTACATTGTACAATTGTACATTTCTTTTCAATAGCAGTTATAGTCAACAGTATGCATAGACAGAACAGTAAAAATATTGTACAGACAGTGTTTGACGTTACTTTGCATATACAGGACTAATAAACAAATTGTACAGGCAGAATTAGACCCCACCTTTCTTTAATAGTTACAGTTGTCACCAATTTACATATACAGAACTTGGAACAAATTGTACAGGCCATGTCAGACATCACATTTCATTAGTAGTTACAGTTGTTACTATTATGCATAAATAGAACTGTAAAACTAATTGTACAGTCAGTGCTAGGCAACATATTTCGTGTAGTTATTAGTCACCAAGCTACATAGACGGAACTGGAAAACAAGTTGTACAAAAAAGTATTAGTCATCACTTTTTATGTAGTTATTAGTCACCAAGTTACATAGACAGAACTGGGAAACAAATTGTACAGTAAAGTATTAGTCATCACTTTTCATGTAGTTATTAGTCACGAAGTTACATAGACAGAACTGAAAAACAAAACTTACAATCAAGTATATTAGTCATTATTTTTCATATAATAGTTCTAGTCACCAATTTCCATAGCAAGAACTTGGAATCAAACTGTAGAGGCAGTGTAAGTTAGAGTTACCAAGTTACATAGACAAAACTAGACAACGAATTTTACAGTCAAGTATTAATCATCACTTTTCACTAGTAATTCTAGTCACCAATTTTCACATAGATTTATTGACAGAAAGTTTGAAGTTATAATTTCGTATGTTTCTAAATAAGGAAAATATTTAAATAATCTAAAAAGTCATTATAAGGCGTGTGTACACACCTACATTAGGGCGTATTTTGTTTACACGTTTGTAAACATTTTATATATATGTACACATGATAACGCTTTATTAGAAATTACATACACAAATAATTAAACAATATATATGAAAATGATAATTATATTGATGGCCCAGATGTTAAAATAAATATCAATTTAATACTTCCTTATTGAGTCTTTACTGTACAGTGCACGAATAAACATACATACACATACTTGAAAGAATACACACACACATATATAAGTAAACATACACTCTCATTCGCACATAACATACACGTGAGTTTTTAATAGAATCATTCGTAGAAATTCTCTAATAAATATATTAGTTAGCATTTAGAGTTGGGGGCCGAATTATTTTTTTCGGCTCCGACTCCGGCTCCGGCTCCGGCTCCGGCTCCGGCTCCAGCTCCGGCTCCGACTCCGCTATTTTAATATTATCAGTCACCAACTAAGGCTCTGGTTCCATCTTAAGGTTGTCCGACGCACCGGTGCGATGCTTATTGAA
>JABUQX010129372.1:2500-25447 GCA_015478945.1 Trachelipus rathkii
CACCCTCAAAACCGGTCGTGCAATGACAAAATACTCCAGTTATACGGACTATTCCTTAGCCACCAGTGATTTGTTACTTCCTCCTCTCAGGACCACGTTTTCTAACCTGTCTCCCCATCTTGAATCCACTTCAACATGTACTCTAGGTCCACTTAGAGACAAATCTCTTTCAAAAAGACCATCCTTCGTAATATATTATAACAACATTGAATGGCCACCTTCCTTCAAATGGAATTGTCGTGGGGCTTCTATTCCAATTTTGAAGAACTTGTTCAACTAATAAATCATATGTACACCAAAGTGCATATGCTTAAGGAACTTCGACTTATGTCATCGCGACTTCTTACAACCGTCAGAATATAAATAGCCGCTAATCTCTATAGAAAGAGATGACAATGACTTAAGGGGAGGTGCCAGAATACTCATCATAAATCTTTCCCCTATGCTCTATTCAGTCCCTCTTCAAACTAAGACTTTCCATGTAGTGGCAGCATGAATTCATCTGTCCACTGACCTTTATGTGCTGCTCGACCCTATTTGGCTCGAGTGGTGAGTTTACCATGACGACTTTAGCCCCCCGCTCTTATTATACTAGGATAATTTGACGCGCCTTCCTTGTTTTTCGACTCTTTCCACCTGTCAAGTCTAAATCCTTGTTGATTCCTAACACCCTTTTCCCTGGGATGCCATTAAAAACACGATGTCCTCTACATCATGAAACGTTTAGATACATCTCGTTTTATCCCGTTATAATATTTTCCTTTTGCGCACTGCTATTCTCTTATGGATCTCTTTACCTGTTCCCGCTTTGATTATACGGCAGTGACCATTACCAAATAGCCTTAAATGATCTTGACACCGAGCCCAATTTTAAAATCCAATTCCAGCTGGCGTAATAACCCGGCGGAGTAGGCTCCTTTTTATCAGTCCACAGCTATTCACTTTCTCCCTTCAACAAGCTGTATCCAACATATTTGATCATGTGCCTGTTAATCTCCAGCAATGTTAGTCATCACAGCAGCGGAAGGTTAATTCCTTTGATCTTCCGCAGCGTACGGCGTTCGACAACTCGCCATGGTGGTCCTACAGAGTGTGTACACGCTTGACGGAGTAAGAAAAACTCTACAGGAAATACAAAGGACCCGCACCACCCCAAGCAATTGTATTTTATAAAAGGCAGCGGCGGCGTAGATCTCGTCGTGAATTTAACTCCCAAACGCTTAAAACAATACTTTTCAAACTCTATTACTTCGACTGTTCAACTTACACTCCCATTTCTACAGTGTGCGAAGTTGCACAGAAAATATCTTGCTACTCCAGCATTCCTCACCCACAGTCTTCCGTTATGCGAGTCTACATATAACCAATATCGATTTCTCTCCAGCAGTTGTTGCTAGATGACATTAGGTATATAGCCTTTGCTTAGCCCACTCAGAGCTCTTCCCGCATTGCCTGAAAGCCTTTTACGAACTGACAAATTAAACACTCACCGCCAGACTTTCAACAGCGAAAGTTAAATCATACCTATAACCGTCTTTCTACACTTGCCAAATATCAAACATGCACTGAAGTGGAAATAGTAAAGAGCTGCTATATGGTCCAGATCACGACTTGTCGCACATTATGCCCCGTCAACACACTTCTGCATAGTGTTCTTGGGCTGGATTTGAATAACAGAATCTAGATCAAATCCCTTTCCATCGTGGTTTGGACTACAAGCTTTTGTAATCCCCTATTCCCAAACCTGATAGGAAGGATCCGAAGTCTGGCGGACAACAAAGACCAATTTCGCTGACTTGCATACTTGTAAATTAATTAAGAAAATGGTTTCAGGCCCGCCTTCTCCCTGTGCTGGAGAGTCTCCAGGCTTTTCAAACTTCCTAAGTTTGGTTTCCCCAAAAGCTGTTCCCTTGCCATATCCACTGTGACCACTGAATCATATCTCCGAAGAACCCTTTACAAATCCACAAATGATCCTGCCCTCTGTTATTTTCACCTTTGAAAAAAAAGCTTTCATGATACACAGTGGAAACTGGCTGGTTCTCTTTAAACTCCACTCACTCCGTTTTTCGGGCGACAGCTTCCCCTTCTTTCAGTTAAAATGCTTTCTGTCGAAAATAGATTCCTTCAATTCAGTTTTTTTCTTCTGTTCTCTCACCCAATTTACTCTAGTATGTAAAGTATGTGATTCCGCAGGGCCAGCTGCTTCTAACATGTTATATTCATTTGCTCACGAATTCCGATGCATTCCGTTACTTCTATCTTTCTCTCTATGTTGATGACCTGCGCGCTATACATTTCCGGTGCCAGGCTGCCATTTTTTGAACGGCAACTTCGACTAGCTATTGAGAATATTTTCAAATGGTCTAAATTCCCAACAGAACCATTTTTCACCACCAAAACCTCCAGCTGTACTATCCAGGCCAAATCCTCCCTTGGTCGAAAAGAACCTTGTCCACCTGTCCTCCCGCAAAGCCTAAACGCTAGTAGATTCCCCTATTCCTGTAACTTCACAAGTTTAATTTCTAGAACTCATTCTAGATGACCACCTAATATATGCACCGCACATTAAACTCTCTGATAAACCGATTTTCATCGCGTCATTACCTATTTACGTTTCATTTCGCCTCAAAAATTCTTGGGGTCTTATTAGCAAAACCCCTTTGCGTTCCACACTAGTCCTAATTCGGATTCAATTGGACTTCATGCTGACGATTATTTATGATTGGTCAGGGCTCCACAAACCTTGCTTAACCTATGTAGACCCATCCAAAATTGAGGTTGATCCGATATTTTCCACTGGAGCCTTCCGATTCTCCCTCTACCGGCCGTGAGCCTTGAAAGTTTGAATACGATGTGATGCCGCTCTCTCTTAGAAGGGAATACCATTATGTGCACAAGTTATCTCGCTTTTAAACCCCCAATACCGTCTGCCCAGACACCGATTTCTGCGAGAGACACCTCAGAATCCTCCTTACTGGTCATTTGCAAACAGTTTAAAGCATCTTTAACTTCATTCAAACAACCCGCCTTGCAAAAGTGCTCCGTTCTTTTTATCAGAAGAGCAAGTCCATTTATCGGTCCAGGTTCGGGAACCTTTAAATCCATTAGGCTCTCTTTCCAAATCTAGCCCACCTCTGATGCCTTATTGAAGTCCTCATTCCTGTTCTGCATTCCGCAGCTTCACGATGGATTCTACACCAGTTTTTTTACCGACGAATCTCTAAAACAGGGGCAGTGTGGGTACGTCTTGCCTGTCTTTGTCTAACCGCCCAACGTCTTTCCCATACCCTCCACCCTCATGCCTCAATTTTTACGGCATTAATGGCTATATGATTGCCCTTTCTTGAATTCTATTCCTTAAACAAGACCACTCTCATATCATATATCAGATTCGCTCAGCCCTCCAGGCGCTTAAAAACCCCTTATGGCAAAAAACATACACGATATCCGCCTGTAATAACTTTCTTCAGCTTGCTTCACTCGTTAACAAACAAGCGGTACTAATTTGAACCCCCCTCACGTGATGGGGTAACTGGCAAACGAATCTCGCGACAATAAGGACAAAAATGGCCGCCTTCTTCTTTTCCAGAGCTGTTCTAGGTGCCTCCAGGATGCTATTCGACAAGGTCATCCCCCCCATCAACTGATTTTTATCCTGCTCTCCGACAAGGCTTCGCGGTAATTGGAGGTGATGCGTAGGGCAAGTAGTATCAACGATGGCGAAACTAGAAATATTTAAGCGAGCATTGATGAGTGGTCTTTCCTCTCACCAAACCAAAAAGGCGCTTTCACAAGGTTGAGCTTGATACTTGAACTCCTCCGGTATTGGCCACACCAATAAGACTAAATCCCCACTACATGTCACGGGACCCTCCTCCATCTGCAAATTTTGCCGGATACGCCATTTGCCTGGAATGTGGTTACCATATCTTTATGATTGTCCCAACTGGACCCATTCGCCGTCGTCTATTTTCCACCCTGTGGTCAATAAACACCTTCTAAAAGGTTATCCCAGATCTATTCTGAATCCTTCCACTTTAATATTTAAACTTATCGTTTCTCTTATTTTCCAAGAACTGAATTATTCTTAGCAACATTATGGTTTTTAATATTCCAAATTCCTGTTCTGTTTATAATGTAAGGACATCTTTTTACTAGCTTTGATTTATGACTGCACTATTCATTCGTCATTCCAATTTTCTCTGCTTGACATGATTAAATATGTATGGAGCCAGGACTCACCCAATTAACATGATATTCAACCCAGTCTGGCCGCTCCCTTTGTGGACGTGCGTGGCTGCTGTTACATGACACTAATATATAACTATATATAATATATATAATAATACTTTATATTATATAGATATTATATATATATCTATTATACCTATATATTATATTATAATATATATATTATATCATTATATAATTAATATATTACTATAATATATTTATATACTATATATAAGTATATATCATAATATTATATATATATAATATATATATATATATATAATAATAAAAATTAAAATAAAAATACAGAAATCGATCAATAAGTTCTGTTGCTCCTCAAATTTAAAAACTACTTAAATTTTCTTTAATAATTTCTAAAAAACGGTTCAAATTAAATAGATAAATTAAATTATTAACATGAAATAAATAAATAAATAAATTATAACATGAAATAAATAAATCAAATAAATTATAACATGAAATAAATAAATTATAACATGAAATAAATAAATAATAAATTATAACATGAAATAAATAAATAAATAAATAAATTATAACATAAAATAAATAAATAAATTCTAACATGAAATAAATAAATTATAACATGAAGTAAATAAATATATAAATTATAACGAAGCAAATAAATAAATAAATTATAACATGAAATAAATAAATAAATAAATTATAATATGAAAAAAAATAATAAATAATTTATAACACGAAATAAATAAATAATTAAATTATAATATAAAATAAATACAAATAAATTAACAAATAAATAAATTGCAATATAATATAAATAAATATTATAATTATAACATGAAGGTAAACACATAATAAATTATACATTCAATAAATAAAAATATAAATAAAATATAAAATAAATAAATAAATAAATTATAACATGAAATAAGTAAATAAATAAATTATAACATGAAATAAATAAATAAATTATAACATAAAATGAATAAATAAATTAATAAATAAATTATAACGAATTAAACAAATAAATAACTTATAGAATGATATAAATAAATTATAACATGAAATAAATAAATAGGTAAATTAAAACATGAAATAAATAAATAATCTATAATATGAAATAAATAAATACCTTCTACATAATTTGTAATATTGACCTTTACTTTAAATTTATTAATTACAAAAGTATAATAACTACAATTAAATGCAAATGTATTGCACAAACAAACAAATTTTTCATATGAAATTAGATTCAAATTATAACATGAAATAAATAAATAATCTATAATATGAAATAAATAAATAAATTATAACATGAAATAAATGAAATAATAATAAATAATATAAAAACTAAATCGTTAAATAAGCAAACAAATGCTATAAATTAAATAAATTTAGAGCTACATAAATATATAAATTTATAAAGAAAAATTAATTTAAAATCAATAAAGAACAAATAAATAAATAAATAAAAAATAAATTAATAATTTTAATAAATAGATAAATAGTTAAATAAGCGGTATAAAATAAGTAAATAAATTTTAATTGATATTATTAAAAAAAAATATATATGAAGTTGTTTTCAAAAAATTAGAAATTCTTGAAATTTTCGAGAACCAATTTTACAATATCATATATTACCTTTTGTCTTTAAATATTTGCATTTTATTTTCATAATTTTTTTTTTTTTTATTTCAAAAAATATTTTGGAAGAATTTGAAAATATTCAAACATTTGTTGACCATTTCTTGAAAGAAAATAGCTGAACGGTGTGCCAAGATAGCGCTTAATGTTCACAATGATAACATTTTAAACTAATTGCTTATGAGTCCTTTAATGATTCTAATGTCAAAAAAATTTTTACTTTTTTTTCAAATTTTGCAAAAGAAGAAGAAGAAAGCAAATAAAAAAAAATAAAAAATAATAAAAAGGAAAAAAAAATATTAAATGGAGTCGGGTCTTCTTTTTTATATTAATAGTTTTGTAGTTTGAGTTCAAAGTTTTTAGACTTTTTATGTCGGAAGTATATATATATATATATAATATATATATATATATATATAGTTATTATATATATATATATTTTATATAGTTATATATAGTAAATTTATAATTAATCTATATATATATATTATATACATATATATAATATTATATTATAATATAGGTTAATACTATATATATATAGGGTATATATATGTAATTATTATATATATATTATAGTATATATATATATAATATAATACTATATATATATTAATAGCTATTATATATATAGATATATATATAATATATTATATATATATTATTATATATTATAATACATTTATTTACTAATATAGTATATATATATACTAATATATTAGTAATATATATTATTATATATATAGTATAATTTATATATTCATATACATCTAATATATATATATTATAATATATATATTATATATTATATATAATACAATATATATTATACTAATATATATATATAATTGAATATTATTATTATACCAATATAGATAAAATATACTTATATATACTATATATATATTATATATATATACTATATATATATACTATAATATATATATATTCTTATATATATTACTTATATATATAAATAACTACTAGATACTATATATATACTATATATAAATGTATATATATATATAATTATTAATATCATTTATATATACATCGATATATTATTATATTTATATATAATATTAATTATATATATTAATAATATTATTATATATATATATATATATAATATATATAAAATAGTATTATATATATAATATATATGTACTATATATATATATATAGTATAAAATATATGGTATATATATATATATATTATATATATATTATATTATATATATATTATATATAGATTACATAATATATATATAATAGTATATATATATATATATATATTATACTAATATATATAATACCGTATATATATATATAATAAATATAATACTATAATATATATACATACTATATTTATAATTATATATATATATATATAATATACTATTATATATATATAATATATATGATAATTATATCATCAAAAGAGGCAGTTTTCATCATCATCATCATCTCACCCACCTTCTCTCCCCAAAGACTGTGAGCAGGTGCTTAGCATGCACTTAGCTGTAATAGTGGTCTCGGCAACGGTCGTCTTCCTGTTGACTAGTGTGAGCTCTTCTGCTTGCTGCGTACTCGGCGCGTTCTCGCTGGATCTTGGAAACAGAAAAGTATGTAGAAACATATGACGCAAGTCGAAAAGAAAGCCCAGTCGTACCGCCCCCTTTATACCTTAGGGCCCTTTAGGTGAGAATTTCCGCAGTCAGAAAAAATCCACCCTATGAGCTTCACTGGACCGCGGACGAACCCTCACATATGGCACTCGTCAATTAAGGGTTCATTCTCTCTGGCACAAGTGGGCCAAAACTCTTATCCTTCACAAAATTTCCGCCTTCACTCCTATTTATGCACCTTTCTTCCGCCGCTGCCAAACTCACATTCCTCTCCTCCAGGTATTCCTTTACTGAGTCAATCAAACTTTTTTTCTTCGGTTTCCCAGCCGGTCGATTACCCAGCAGCGCTCACCACTAATATCCGCTATGTTCCAACCGACTTCATTCCATCCTTCCTACATACTAAACCATCTCAGCGTACTTTCATTTATCCCTTCATTTACCCCTGTCTTCACACCACACAACTTCTAATGGCGTTCATTCCTCATTTTTACCAATTTTTTCCTTACACCTAACACGCCCCTAAGATTGTCCATCTGAACACATGTACTGTGCATTAAGCTTAAATATTTTCCTTAATTTTCCCACTTTAGATCAATCACAGATATACAGCATACCTTCATGTAAGATCCAGCGGCGCACTCAAGACGTAGTCCTTTACATCCACTTAGATCTTAATTGCTCCAGCTTACTTTTTTCCCTTAACCCCCTTTCCCAAAAAACCAACTCTTTTCTTCCTACTACACTCTGCCATCATCCGTTCCTTCAACATACAGTATATCCTAAATATTTAACTCTAGGACACTTGTTCCAGTTGCTCGCTATCCAGCATGACTTCACACCGAGGACTGCCTCACTCACAACTCATAACCTTACTTCTTATCTACGGTTTTCTTTCAAATCCCCTCCTTTTTACACACCCGCCAAATCCCTCTACCAAAATTCTCTCGAACTCTCTCAGATTCGCCTACAAAACCAAATCATCCTCATTATAATAGGTAGGTTTCCTCCACTCTCTTCCATTTCTCATCAATGACTAACCCATCCCACCATCCCCTGCCATGCCCACCTCTTATTCTTTCATAATCCCATCCATGTACAAATTGAATACACCAAGGAGAACAAACACATCCATGCCTCAACTTCGCTATTAATATTAAACCAATCCATTTCGACTCCATTTATTCTTACACACTCGCCTTCACTATTGTCTTACATACTTTCGATTCCATTTCGAGGTCTGCCACCAACACAATATATCATACACAACCGCCATAGAGTCTACCTGTAACTCATCATACGCCTTTGCAAATCCCACAAACATGAAACTCGATGAAGTAGTATTACTCTTCATTTTCTCATATTCGTTATCAATGTAAAAATTTGATCGACACATTCTCTACCACTTCTAAACGCACCCTTGTTTTTTTCAAACAATCCGTAGTTCCCTTGATCACTCGACCGCACTCTTTCACCAAATACCACATATTCTTCCTTACACCACTTCAATAAACTAATTTCCCCCATATAATTCCAACAGTTATCCTTATCCCCCTTACCCATATAAGGGTACTATTTACTGCTCTCCTCCAATCACTTTGAAAACTATAAACTCCATAAACGCCTTGTCACACAACTTCCAGATCCAATCAATCACCTTCTCGCCTTTATATTATTTCATTCACATAATTTTCATTTTATTTATTTACTGATTTACCATTCTTCACTTTCTCACTCTACCCATTACCTCCTTTACAATTGACCTCATCCCCAAAATACCTATTCCTTCTTTGCACCAATCAAACCCACACACACATTACATCACCTCTTCGATTACTTCAATGTTTGCAAAGATTTCGAAGTGTTCCCCCAACACTCTCCTCACATCCATTTCATACAATTCGAAAGCACATCCCTATTCATTATTCTAAGCCAATTCCCTTATTCTCATTCTTAAACCTTTCGCGCTTCCTTATATATATATAATACTAATTATACTAATAATATAATAACTATATTATATTTTATATACTATACTGCAGAATATATTATATAATATAGTGTATAATTCTTATCTTGCAAAAAGTTATAGAATTAAGAAAAGAACATTGACTAATGATTATATCTGTGTATATTGTTATGTTGATTAAAGATTATATTATTATGTAATGAACAATACTGTGCTTATAGCTCTACATGTACAGGTTTATATATATTTATTATATTATATATATTTATACTATATATATATAGATTATATTATATTATATATACTATATATATATATATTATATATATCAAAATATTAACATGGTATATATATATTATATATATATAATATATATAGTATATAATATATTATATATATATTATATATATATATATAATATATATTATATATATTACGATATATATTTTTGTGTTTTTATATTTTTATATTTCAATTTTAACTAGTAGACTTTAGCAACATAAACTTGTCTCCAAACAATATGCGTGACTTTCTACATCAACAAAGTATGGTATTTTATTTAAAATTCTTATCAATTATGTCGCAAGTCATTTAAAGAGAAAATGTTATCTTTTATGGAAAATTAGATTCTGGGTTTTTAATAATGTTGACACCTTTTTAATAAAGATGAAATTTGTTTGAGTCTGAATAAATTAATGCTAAAGTAATAAAATTTCTTTCACGAGTTGCAAATAGTTACATTTTAATTTAATTAAAAAAAAAACTGTACGAATTTAAATTTTATTATGCTTTTTAGGCTGATATACTTTTATAAAGTTAGTTATAAGGTTGTATTTCATTAAGAACTGCCACATACTATATAAAAAAAACAGGGGGGGGGGGGGGGGAATTTTAACAACTCTGTTTAATTATAAATTTGTTTCCGAACATTTTTAATACTTTTTCTTTCATGCTTTCCTCCAATTTAAACTTTTGTTCTATTATCTCAAAATTTAATGGTCTTAAAAGGTAACTTAATGATTCGAAAACGATTGAAAAATCTTTTTCAATTTTATTTTTTAACTTTTATTTACTACTAACCCACTTTTTTTTTTTTAATAATAATAATAATAATAATAATAATAATAATAATAATAATAAAATAATTAGAATTAAATAATAATAATATTAAAATATAATTGAATATATAAAATAATAAATAATAATAATAATAATAATAATAAAATAATAATAATAATAATAATAATAATAATAATAATAATAATAATAATAATAATAATAATAATAATAATAATAATAATAATTAATAAAATAATAATAATAATAATGAGAGAGTTACAATATTATTAAAAATGGAAAGCAGATTACGGAAAAATACAAAATCTAAAATGATAAAAAATAATTACTAACAAGAAAAATAAATGATTAAGAGAACAACAACAACAACAACAACAACAACAACAACAACAACAACAACCTTGAGGAAACTAGACAGATGCAAAGAAAGAAAAATGAATGGTGTGTTTTAATTATGAAAACAACGATGGCTCGTAAAAAGGGAATAAAACATAGCAAAAGACCTCCCTGCTTATTCTCTGAATAAAACGTGTCAAGAATTCTTTACCCTTCAATCTTTTTCCTCTTCTAATGTTTTCCCTATCAGTTTATTCCCCCCTACTCTCTCTCTCTCTCTCTCTCTCTCTCTCTCTCTCTCTCTCTCTCTCTTCCTCTCCTCTTCTTCTCTCTCTCTCTCTCTCTCTCTCTCTCTCTCTCTCTCTCTCTCTCTCTTTCACTTATTCATTATTGCGTCGGTTGCCATTCACAAAATTTTCCTTATTACAAATCGAATTTATTACTATTATTATTATTATTATTTTATTATTTATTTTTTTCATTATTATCAAATTGAATTTATTACTATTTATTATTATTAGTATTTTTTTTATTCATTATTTATTTTTATTATTATTATTTTTTTTTTTTTTATTTTTTTTTTTCAAATGATAAAATTATTTAGATTTTTCTCTCTTTTTTTCATTTAAGTTCTTTTTTTTTTGTTTAATATCATCTTTCTATGTTTTTTTGTTTAATATTAAAAATATCCTTTCTATAATCCAAGCCTATTGAGTATTTTCGAGGCGAGTCTTAAATTTTATACAATTTTTTTTTTATCCATTGGTTTAATTTTGTGTTCCCTCATTCCATAATCAATACAATTTTTTTTTGATTTTGAAAAAAAAGAAGAGATGAAACATTCGGTACTTTTTGCTGAAATAACTTGAAATTTTTAGGCTATGCGAAGAATTGTCTATTACGTAAAAAATGGCTGAAGGTCTTTCTTTAAGTTTGAAGCGGTCAGGTCAGGTCAAGCAAATGGTTGAATTTTGTCATATATCGCTCCATCTCAAACTTGTCTTTTGTTCAGACAAATAGATGATATATTTTGTGAGCTTATGTCTTGTATGGTTGTTCTATGAATTCCATTAATACCTCTCGAGCAGTTACTACTATTAATTTTTCATATTTGCTGAGCTTTTCATGTCTTGCTCCTGCTTACTGAAGTTGCGTCTATGAGTATTGAGAGAGTGAGACATATAATATATCGTATTTATGCCTATATTTGATTTGCTGTATTTATCCACCACCTTCGTCTTCAGTTGGGTACTTTACCAATTGGGGACTTCACAGGATTACTAAATAGTATTGTTATCGGTAAAATCGTTTTGAGAATACTAAACAAAAAATTAAAAAAAAAATAAACATGTAACGACTAGACACAGAATGGCACTGGCTACTCTGTAGAATAAAATGAATATCTCCTAGCATTATTCCCTTGGATTAGTGCAAGTGATTAAAGATAAATCTAGTGGAACTGGTCATTCTATTCAGTCTCTTAAGTTCAAGTTCACTTTTCAAATATAAGAAGATATCATTTATTATAGTACTATAACGTTTGTGAAATTCATAAAAAAATTTGAGATCAATTTCAATCTTTCTCTATTCTGTCTTCATCCTCACTACCTACTGATTGGAATGTTATTTGCACACTATTTGGTAAGAATTTATGAGTTTGATGTAAGCGCGAGACCACGAGATTATGAGAGTAAAGCTAGTCTGATCTGTTGTATGCTTCTGCTCAGATCCAAATAACCTCATTGATTCCGAAGTTGAAGTTCGTTATATGTTATCTAGATGTCTTAGAATATTCTTTCTCTATAACAAATATACAGGCAGTACACATATTCTTGATATGGGGTATCGTCATGTCCGTATATTAAATGTCAGAAGCTTAAAAATTCTTTCTTGTTTTTACTCTCAACGGAGATTGTTTATATATATTGAGCTTTTAACTTGATACCTATACGCCACATTGTAATAAGTTATTGACTCCTCTTCATGACATAAAATAATTAAACAATATACTCTTTGCCTTATTGAAAGGGTAAATATTAAAGATGAGTATAAACGAGTAGTCTTTGAAACAGTAACTTTTCTAAGGACTCGATCTCCCAAGACTATGAAGAGATAAGCTGTTATATTGTATAACAATTTTTAATATGCATATGTTATGTCTATTAACTTAACCCATCATTACTACAAAGAAATACATAGGATGTAATATTTTACTAATTAATTACGACTGCACACTTATACTTTTATCTCACTTATAATATAAGGGACTTCTAGCTCTGCTTTGTGCACAGGTTATCAGTGAAGTTGAACGTAAAATTTAGCCGGAGATGACTTATGAGATCTCCCACAAGTGTCTAAGAAGAAAACTGCTGGTTAATAGAGTGCCTCTACCAGAAAACATCGCACAATTGATTACCTCCGAAAGTAGTTTACAGTCTCATTCATATATAATTGGAGGACTTTTCTCGAGTGAGTTATAAATTCATGTGGTTTATTTGCTTCCATGTAATTATACCTTGACGTTTATGACTTACAACTCTAGTCTTTTTCAACTAACAATTGCAGCAACGCACAGCTGCAACTATGTCTGGAGAGTGAGACGGTTTTACATAAAGGAAGATATGATCGCATAATTAATTTTAAAGGATCTAGAATGGATGTATTGATAAAAGACTGGGTCGGCGCAGGAAGGAAAAATCGCTTTAAAAATTGTGGCAGAAGAAATAAAAAGGCAGATGTGCATCTAGAAATTGGCACAACTATCTGGCTCGATGCGATACTCTCTGCTGCTATGGATCCATTCTATAGTTTGGTCAGCATGGAAAATCAAATCCCTGACCGTTTCTCCCATCAGAGCAGTGCATGTTAATGTATCGACATTTGTGATTATTGACAGGAAATCGAAATTTTAGCTATGTGCGCTTTAATCATCAGAGGAGGTAATGAAGCATAACAATAAAAATATTCAAATAAAAGAGGTGATGTATTCCGGATGTTTGGTTTCATGTATCATACGCTGGAACAGAAAGGATTAGAAAAACTTTTTAAATTATTTTCTTATATTCACTATAATTCAAATACGTTATCTATAAAAGTACACCACCCCATAATAAATTTGAATATTAGCCCGTATACTGTCTGTTTATTGATATTTATTCAGATTTTAATCTCTATCTTTTTCTATAAATGATGTATTGTGAGTTGGGGGCGAAGTAAAATAAGTGGAATTTGGTTACCTAGGGACTCGATGAATCGCATTCTAGGGAAAAGAAAAGAATTTCAGGTTACTAGTGATCCCTACACTATATGATATATTACAGTATCTCTAAAAAACTATACACAATATTATATATGACTCGATGTTGATATTAAAATATCATATTATTCAATATATATATATTTATTATATATATATCAATTGATTTAATTATATACATATATATATTACGATTATTAGTAACTATGTAATTACTAATGTACCATATTAATAAATAATTATCATATATTATTATATATAAAATTATATAATTTATAATATTAATTATATATAATATTAATATTAATTATATAATATATAATATATAATTTAATATTAATTATATTATATATATATATTAATTATTAATATATATATATATTATATATATATAATCTATTATAATCAGCCTGAATACTATATTGTATAGTAATATCATATATCAGTAGATAATTAAGTCATTAAGTATCTAGAATTAAGTATATAATACTAGTATATAAACAACTGTATAGTCTATATAATAAATATCTATATAATTAAATTTAATATTATATATATGAAAATCGTTGCAGTACATTTGTGTCTCTTCCATTGTGAGTTTTTTGTTTAAAAGCGAAGAAATCTATAAATGAATGATGACTTCGCTTTGGGGATGCAAGACCTTGTGCGCTCGACCATGACAGCTATGATTTGGATCAGAATGTTTTTGTGGCGGCTCACTGTTCGAGATCGCCTCGCCCTCGTCTAGAGATGTGGCCGCGGGTCAACTAACGGTCTTGTTATGAGAGTTCACATATTTGCCCCGCTCTCGGATGAATTTCTCCCGAAAATCCATTCAATGTCATTTTTTCCATTCGGCCGATGATTTGTCCAACAGATGTGTGTACAATACAACAACTTACAAACAGTGCCTGATTTTAATGCAAAGACACTTCAGCGTGGGTTCTTCCGGTTCCAGAAAGTATATCTTCACTGTGGACCATAAATAAAAGCTTTTCGGCTCGCGCAGAGATTGAAGTATCGACTCGGGCATCGTCTGTCGTGATGAACTAAGATCCAATGGTCGCACACAATAAGACTTTCTGTCTTGCGTTAACACTTGTCTACTTATGTGCACGAGAGAGAGCTTTTCGATAGGAACGAGTATTCATTATAGATTGTTCCAAAGTTCAAATCTTCTCCGGTTGTTTCATATCATAAATTCAGTATTGAAGAAGTTTTGTGCGTCCAGAACATTCTCGGCACAGCTATTATATACCGGTCTAATACCGGGCTTTACTACTACCCAATGCACTATTTATAGCGGCTATTATATACGAGTAGCTTTCTACCGCTCTCGAGGCTCGTGAGGCTTACTCGCTATGATACCTATAATATACTATATACTAATATATATTAATATTTTATTTGAGTACAAAAATCTGAAAATCTAAAAATAATTTGGACTAACTATTTTAGAATAATATAATTGTAATTATTCGACTCAATTTTATCCTTATGTATACTAGAATAATTAATTTATTGTCGTACGCATTATTGAGACCATATATAATACCTATTATATTCTCATAGAATTATTATTTTTTTATAATGAGACGTTGTCGACTATATACTATACTTTTATCCTCGACACTACTGTATCTTATATATGATAATCAGAATATTATGTGATTATATCCTCCATATATTATCACTGACTATTACAATCATACACACAATTTACCATCTAGGTATATATATATGATAAAATTACTTTTGTTCCCCGGTCGCATAAATGATCTTTATAATACGAGTTACGGGCCAGTTAGGAAATCACATATCTTATTTCTACTATTTACCATAACTTGCAAATATGCTACTTTGTTTTACCTTTTATTTCACAATAACTGTAATTTTAAACTTAATTTAGTAGTATATAAATTATTTTTATATTTATTTTTTTACTTTCCAAAAGTATTTTAAAACTACGGAGCAATCTATTCTACATTTACGAAATCAATTGGCGTTTTATTCAGCTAAATTATCTTTTCAAAGAACTTTCTTCCTTAATAGCAGCATCCCATTTTCCTCACTGCAAATACGAAATTAATTTGTGTGGCAATTTATATAATAAAACAAAGTTTCACATGAATAGAATCCATCTTCGTGACTTCTTAAATTCACGAGAATATTCTTGTTTTAGCCTTTTCAACCAATATGATTGAGAAAACTTTTTTTAAAAAGACAATTATATTTAAGATCTGTCCCTGCTGCTGCTGATCACTACCAGCGAAACACCGTGGGATCTAATATATCAATTTAAAAATTCAAATAATTTTTCAGATACAACAAAGATTTAATAATATTATTATAATTTTCACACATTCGTGCTCCTGCGTCTGACTAATAATTGAAGGTATATATGACTCTCCAGAATTCAATCTGTATCATATTTTAGTTACGTCCTTCTTGACAACGAATAATATGTCTGCTATCATATATTCTCCGGTGATTCTCAGAAATATCCGAGTTGTGATGCTTTGCCATCAGACAGAAATTGATAAATGGAAGTATCGTTTTCTATATTTGATAGAATTATGAACTCTTGAGATTTATCCTCTTGCTATATAGTTGTGTGAAGTTGAGAATTTTTTAGTTGCTATAATCTGCTCCTAATCCTTAGACTACGATGGAATGTCGATCGCTACCAAGCTCAAAATTTGTAATAGGTTACTATGCCAGAATAAGATTTTATTCCTCTCAGATAACATAACCCTTTACATAAACGCACACATGTTATATGCAGTCATATACACAAACGCACACATTACGGTACCATACTTTAAATGATTTTAAACACTTATAATAATATAACACATACTTTAACTCAGTATCTCGGAATAAGCATAAGCTTCTCCAGTTTGATTTTACTGACCACTATACAAAATATAAATTACAAATAAACTTAGCAAATCAATATCAAGCACTAGATAAATAAATATATAAACAAACTAACTATACATAACAAGTTGATAAGTAGATACTTTGGGGATTTGCCGACATGCAATTTAATTACACCATCTTCCTATTATCATTTTATAGCACGCACATACTTCAAACATATTTTACCAATTTATGATTCTTATGTTCTTCTCATGCAGAAATCTCTCTCTCTCTTCTTACTTTATAATTTCATCTTTCTAAAAGGTTGTAATAAAAGATCTGAAAAATAAATGTTTCAAACACAACATAGGTTTTCAGCAATCAATTAAAAAATATATTCTATCTAAATAATATAGCTATCTGACTTGACATTAGGTATTTACCTCCAAAATAGACCCTTATCTTGTATTCATTCCCTTTTTTTTACCACATAATTTATCAAAATAAGAATTGAAACCTATATAATGCCTTTCTACTGTTTCCTATATATTACACAACACGCTCTTGACATTTATAATTAGGCATTAACGACCTACACTTAATTTTTCACATACCACTGATTTTATTCTACAGCTAGATGATTTACAAATCAAAAAAGCTAAAATGCGACTGATATCTTCTCCCTTTCCGATACCTCTAATTACAATTATGATGTACAACTAGAGAAATCAGTAATTCACCTCTCAACTTCCCGTATCTATTATGTGTTACCACGACTTCTAAAAGAATGTTTGATTGAACAAAAAAATTAATCTATCTTTCTATTTTCCGCCGAAACACAGTTTATATTACTCTCATTTGTGACTCACTCGGAAAAGCCTATCTTAACACTCTTCTATTTACTCTCAGCCTAGTCTTGATAGACTCATTCATTACACATATAAGACAATTAACTCCACTGACTTATATCAGTACTCTTATAGCTATTACCACCATGATTACAAAAGACAGTATATTCTGTAAGACTCGGATGGGGGGGGGGGCGACGCCCTCCTACTCTGTCCTATGTGATAATTCCCGCGTCATTCTAATATAGAGTATAAAGAATAAGGTATTATCTCTATAACAAGACTTCTAAATCACTAAATATATCTATTTCGCCCTAATCCTCTTAAAGCACTGAAATATGCTAGCGTATGTAACTTTACACACATACGGACATGGTTATACTTAGCATTGCTAGATCGTAATCTATTTCCGTCTTCTCTCTTGATAATGAACTATTCAGCGGCAAGTTACAATGAATTCAGCTATTCAAGCACTCGTCTATAGTATGGCCTGTCCTCTAGATTATAAATTGAACTAGGTGAATGGTTTGAGCTTAGAAAGAATGTTGTTGATAGCCTTAACACCGCTGACTAGAGAGTCACGCATGGTTGATTTACACTATGATTCTATTCACGTCAGCACATAAATAGCAATTTGAATAGCTGTTGAATGAGAAGTTCTGACCTTGTATCCTTAGAGTATTGTATACATTCTAGGATTGATCGAAAATAGAATAGGCGAGATTAAGTTACTCCAGATATTCTACTCTTATACACTCTTTGGTCTCTCTTATTTAATACGATCGAGTGGAAATGTATGTTTATTCAAAAAAGACGTAAGGCACCTAAAGGTACTACTCTTTCCACAGAGATATACCCATTTTGAGCAGACAAACTTGTGACCATTTGTGAGAGAGAGAGCATTAACACCAGTTGATATTATCCCATTTGTATTTTCTATTCTCTTGCCAATTTACAAATAAGATCATCTATCTTTTCTGTTTTAAAAGAATTCTCTATTCTTATATTCTGGAGCTCTGCGATAGAATAAGACAAAAAGTCCATGTCACAACTACCATTGACTATCAGTATTGTTCCCTCCATCCCATTACTGTATTACTCGGATAGTATTTCTACGTCACATCATGTACGTCCATCTGAAGAGACTTAAATATTCTCACTATTACACAACGACCTTTCGATTATACTCAATATCAGAGAAGATAATATAATTATATAACAAAAAAAGATTAAGAACTCACTTCATTATATCTCACTTTCATCTATGTATTAACATATACCATGATTTTTAACTCATCACAAAGTCAATTTAATCAACCTATTCTATTTCCATTACTACCTATACTATTTTACTACATATATGGTATTTATATCATAAAACATTAAATTATAAAGGATAAAATCCTATTATCATAATTTTCCTATTTATTAACTATGTAATTATTACATAAGAAGTACATAAAACCTATCTATTTACCTTTTCCTGTTTTATATTAGATTTACACAAAAGCATTAAACTCACTTGTCTTTTTCCCTCTCATATTTTTATAACGCTATGATTTACAAATCGAAGTTTAACTTCTGTCTTTAATTTTTCTCTGACTATATATTTACCGACTAACTAGCATTATTAACATGACTAAGATGCTATATACTTACTGTGCTGACAAATATACTCGCGCTTATACTCTTCTCGAGTTTCTCTGACAAGCTATGATCTTTTAACACAGAAGAGAACTCTCTTCATCCTACCTCTCCTCTCTATTTCCCTTCCTCTATTTTTTACCTATGATTTACAAAAGCATTACGCCTCTATTTCCCTTTTCTCTATCTTACACTTGTACTTTACATTAAGGTCATTAACACCTTTCTATTTTCCGTCCCCTATTTTACACTAGATACAAAAAGCATTAACACCTCTATCCCCTTTCTTCTATTTTCAACTCATTATATTTCTTACATATAATACACACTTTAACTATCTCTCTTCATTTTCCTCTCTCTATTTCTTATACCTACACTTTACAATCATAACCTATTTATAACTCCTCTTCCTATCTTTTCCTCTCCCCTATCATTTTATACTACATTTTGACTATTGAATCTTCTAGTTAAGGGTTTCCAAGGTTCAGGAACCCATTTTTCGCGATATTCTGGAATTTGAACGCCACTAACCAAGAATTATATTACAAAAGCATAAACAATCAGATTACTCTTATATTTTTACTTCATAATTAGAAATCGTTACAGCAGAGAGTGAGATAGGAGGTTTACCACAAACAGGAACAATTAGCACGTACCACTAGTAGATCATAATATGTCAACCTATAATGAACGCGCTTATTGTCTTATGTCACAATTATTAACTCATACAAGAAAACCATTCTAGAAGTGTAATATTATCCGTTTATAATTATTCACTATACTTCTGAACTCATACAAAAAATAAAGAGCGATTCTAAACTATCTTAGCATATTCCGTCTTCCGCTTCTTCGCAATTAGTTAGTTATCACATATGATTTACAAAGAGCTATGTGTCACGCATTCTCTCAGATTAGTAGAGCAGCAGCTACCGCTAATTGTTACAGCAGAAGAGTAGAGGATGATGATGACGCAAGAAGAGAGCATATGAGCAAAGAGACGTATTTCCGTATCGCTAGATGTAGACGCAAGAGGAGAGAGCAGAGACGCAATGAATAGATGAGAGAGCAGCAAAAACATAGTAGAGAAGAGAGAACCCGACTCAGACAAATTTGTATAAATCATCTTGTGTGTAGTCTTCTAAATATTTTCATTTTTTCTTTACGCTACAAAATTGCACTCTCTAGATATTGCCAGCTCACACTTATAATTAATAAACTGATAAGATTTGAGTACTTCTTACTTGTTTTTATTTGATACCACTATTTCTAAATTTAACCTCTCCACCTCTGGGTCACTCCTATCACCTTATTATTTCTGTATATTTACATATTTATCTACTTATCTCACTATATATTATATATATATCTTTCATCTATATATATATTACTCTACTATCTCACTATCGCTTATCTATCTCTTCTTTCTCTATATCTATCTTCATCATTCTATATAATCTCTCCTCTATTCTTCTACTCTATCTACTATCTCTCTCTATACTATCTCTTCTCTATTCTACTCTTTACTAGTTTCTCATAATCCCAAAACCACTTTTTCTTACTACCTCACATATTCAGCTAATATTATCAATTGAAGAGCCTACTATATGCCCTAACCCAATCTTTAATAAGTTAGTAACTCTATACTTACTCTAATCAATGTGCATTCATTATACATGATTACATTAGTTTTGAACATTTAACTGTAAAGCAATCAATCAAAAAGCCAATCGTTCCATTATTCTTATTTCAAAAAGATGTTTTTACATATATATTACTTACTTACCCTAGTTGTATCACTCTACTATATATCCATCATAGCATGAACTGTATCTATGTAGGAATTGAATAAAAAATACTTAAATTAGACTAAGGAGGGATTCATCTACTGCCTATATCTTTCTACTATACCACTGTCTCTCAACTTAAATTCAAGGACGATATAGAACAGGAATCTCTAGTGATATCTGTATATATAAGAACCACTATAAAGAGATATATCTGTTGAATTTACTGAATATACTATGCTTTATATTATAACAATATTTATAAACTATAACTGATAAATAATAAAATACTTTTATATTATATGGATATTTATGAAAAGTTGAGATATTATAATTATTGATTTAGTTAGTTTAGTGTCAAAAAAGTAGATGTGAGATGGTCAACATGTGTAAGTTAAGTATAAATATAAATCAATTATATGTAAGTTGGATGTGAATTAAAGAGGATAGTTGTCTGAAAATTTCACATTGATTTGATTAATAGAAAAGAAGTTATGATATTTGAGTGTTAACTACTGAGTAAATGCTATACCATTGATAGAAGTTTCCTAATAATGAAGAGAGTGTTATTGGGAATTAATATATATATAAAAAAGACGAAAAATAGAATTACTTCAAAAGAAATTAGCTAATATAGTGGCTACTGATAGGAAAAAGAGGGTAAATAAGGGAACAATTCTGGTAGTAGGAGGGATTAATAACTGGGGACTCGCATTTAGGTATATTTTATAGTATAAGTGGGAAACTTAGAATTTTAATCTGAGCAACGCATCCTTCTGGACGCAGGGAGCCACTAATAACACATTGTGGCCACGGTTATAACTGGAATATCGTGATGAGCGGTTAAATAATGGGAATTAAACATACGATAGCATACTTAAATCTGCGTCATATGGAATCGGAAAATCTGACTTATGAAAATAACTTGTATGTAGAATGAATATGCACTAGGTGAGATGTGGCAATAGGTGCCATCTTTGTTCGTTATAGTCTGATCCTCTGCGCTGATTATATCGATTGATGGCATGAGTAAAAGATATGTGACAGATTTCAATATTGTGGTAACAACGCACAATTGCCGTGATACTCAAAATACTGATAATATTACCTAATTATCAGATTCATAATTATTACAATTTAAATCAATTTTTTTGTTAATAAAATTTATATATACGCCTCAATCAATTCGGAAACTATGTGTATAAACACGAGAGTCCCCTTTACTTTCCACAGTCAGTTTACTAACTCCTCAAATCGGTCCACCGGTTCTGTTTATTTAAATAATGATTGTTGTTAAGGTCGGTAATTTGTCAGGGAACAAATGAGAACGAAATAATAGATAGAACTATGAGAAATAGCCATTGTTGATTATATATATTATAGTATTATATAGTATTGTATATATAAATAATAATATATATAGTACTCAATATATACATCCATTATATATATATAATATATATATATATATATGATATAGATAATAATTAATATAATCTATGATATAAATAAGTATTATATACTAGTATGTACATACATATATAACTTATCGAAGATTTTAGTGACTGGGATAGGTAGTGTAATATAAACCCTTGCAAAGGCAAATCAAATATAACATAAGCGCATAGTAGTACCTGTAATACTGAGTAGAGGGTGAAGAAATGATACGTATAGGTTTGAT
>JABUQX010129373.1:10000-25000 GCA_015478945.1 Trachelipus rathkii
TAAAATTTTATCTATTCCTTTCCCTGTAGCTATTGTAGTATTTTTTTTTTTTTTTTTTTTTTACGCACTAAAATTGTACTAGCATTCCAGCAATGTATTCTTTTTCCCGGCCAGTAGCTGTTGTAGTTTTTAAGATATGGATTGTGGCTCTTCTAGAGGCTGACCATTTATTTATTATTATAAGGTATTTTTTCTCTTAATAAATGTTCAAAAGAATTGTTTTTCTTTAATTTGTAACTTTTTTGAACTTCACAATAAATTAAATATATTTATTTCGTATGAATAGTTCTTATTTTTTAACTTAAGTTAAAGCTAAATTTTTTGTTCGAAAGCATTCATTTGTCAGAAAATAATAAATGTCGTGATGAAGTAAAAAAAAGACTATATATATATATATATATATATATATATATATATATATATATATATATATATATATATATATATATATATATATATATATATATATATATATATATATATATATATATATATATATATATATATATATATATATATATATATATATATATATTATAAAAGGAATGTAATGTTGACATTATACAACTTCAACTTCCATTAAATATATTAACAATAATGTAAGTAATTTTTTTTTTACCAAACATTTTAAAAATTTAAACTAAGTTGTAAAAATTTAACCTAAAATTTTATGAGTTAGAGAAAAACGTAAGGATTATTAACATGAGACATATAAATATATATATATATATATAATAATTATATATATATATATGTATATATATATATATATATATAATAATAATATATATATATATATATATATACTCTTCTTTATATATATATATATATATGTATAATAATAATATATATATTCTTTTTTAGGTTTACTTTTTTTTTCCTTACACTTGTTGCTCTCGACGCTCGTTTCTTCCTCGTCGCTGCTACTGCTACTGCTACTGCTGCCAATGTTACAGCTGCCTCCGCTATCGCTACTGCTATCGCTATCGTTTTTCCAGTCACTACCGCCACCTCTTCTGCCTTAGCCACTGCTTCCTTCGGCATCGCTACCTAACTCTGCTCCAACTTTCCTGATATCACTTCTAACACCTCTACTATTACTACAAGTATTACATACAAGACAAACACTAAAACTAACTCACATACTTCACTCTAGATCAGACACATCTGGTTCCTGATCATACCCATATTTCAACACATTTATAATTCTTTTTATCATAATTATTCTTATTAAGTCAAATGTTTGTGTGTGTGTGTGTGTATTATTATTATTATTATTTTGTTTATTCTTATTAATATTATTATTATTATTATTATTATTATTATTATTATTATTATTATTATTATTATTATTATTATTATTATTATTATTATTATTATTATTATTATTATCTTGTCCAAACAATGCATATTTTTATTTTAAGCTATAATGCTCCCCTATCCAACCTTATTATCATTCTTATTATTATAAATGCCTCATTAACAACAACGCAAGAAACAACGACAACAGCAACAACAACAACAACAACAACAACAACAACAACAACAACAACAACAACAACAACAACAACAACAACAACAAAACAAAACCATCCAAAATTATTCTCATTATTATTATTAAAAAATGCCTCATCAACAACGCAAGAAACAACAACAACAACAACAACAACAACAACAACAACAACAACAACAACAACAACAACAACAACAACAACAACAACAACAACAACAACAGTAAATCAATAGCGCAATTACCTAGCAACAGTGTGAATAATAGGCTTTACTGCTTTACTGCTTTACTGCTTTAATGCTTTACATCATATTTTAATATATATTGAGACTATTTTATTAAAAACATTTTGTTTGTTTATTAAACATTTACATTCATATTATTCACGCATGTTAACTAAAATTACTTCAAAGTTTTTAAATAATTTGTATTTGTTTTATTATTATTATTATTATTATTATTATTATTATTATTATTATTATTATTATTATTATTATTATTATTATTATTATTATTATTATTATTATTATTATTATTATTATTATTATTATTATTATTATTATTATTATTATTAATATTATTATTATTATTATTATTATTATTAATATTATTATTAACTTGACCAAACATTGATTATTTTTATTTAAACTGTAATGATCCCATATCCAACTTTATAATTCTAATTATTATTATTAAAAAGACACACTATAAACTATGACAGCAACAGCGACAACAGCAACAACAAAAACAACAACAACAAAACACCCCAGCCCTAAACACATACACACCCCACTCACGTGTGCCCCGAAGGTGCGCATCCACGAACGTTCGTTCATTACGAAATCATGAACGTATGTGAGTTGTTATTTACATTTACACACACAACTACAACTATTATTATTATTATCATTATTATTATTATTATTATTATTATTATTATTATTATTATTATTATTATTATTATTATTATTATTATTATTATTATTATTATTATTATTATTATTATTATTATTATTATTACCTTGACCAAACACTTTTTATTTTATTTGTTAAACCTACAGTGGATATATATATATATATATATATATATATATATATATATATATATATATATATATATATATATATATATATATATATATATATATATATATATATATATATATATATATATATATATATATACAAGGGTGCTTCTACAACGATTACTACGACAAGGACTACTACTACTACCACTACAGCAATCACAACAGCAACTACTACTACGACTGTTACAACAACTACAACTATTTAGCTACTACTACTACTACTACTCTCACGACTACTACAAAACATGAAACTGGTTCTACTACTACTTCCCGTACTACTACTATTATTATTATTATTATTATTATTATTATTATTATTATTATTATTATTATTATTATTATTATTATTATTATTATTATTATTATTATAATTTAAACGCAAAACAAAAAGTGGTATATAAATATCCTTCACGCAGAGAGAGAGAGAGAGAGAGAGAGAGAGAGAGAGAGAGAGAGAGAGAGAGAGAGAGAGGAGTACTACTACTATAACACTTTTCAACATTTCTTTTTACCTCAAAAGCTTCTACATCTTAATACAATGAAACTTAGAGTTATTACAAACAGAATTAATACAAAAACAGCAACAACAACAACGCAAGAAACAGAATCAACACAAAAACAACAACAACAACAACGCAAGAAACAGAATCAACACAAAACAACAACAACAACAACAACGCAAGAAACAGAATCAACACAAAAACAACAACAACAACAACGCAAGAAGCAGAATCAACACAAAAACAACAACCACGCCAGAAACAACACATACAACAACCACAATCACAACAACAAAACAATGCCATTCACCATTCACATGAACTATGCTAAGAGCACATTACACATTTTACTTAAAATAAAATTAAAAGAAATTTTATTAAAAACATATACTTTACAACCCTCAAAGCAGTAAAACAGTAAATCAATAGAGCAAATGCCTAGCAACAGGGGAGTAACAGGCTTTTGCTTTACTGCTTTACTGCTTTACTGCAATAAAAACATATACTTTACAACCCTCAAAGCAGTAAAACAGTAAATCAATAGCTCAAATACCTAGCAAAAGTGTGAATAATATTCTTTACTGCTTTACTGCTTTACTGCTTTACTGCTTTACTGTTTTACTGCTTTACTGCTTTACTCCTTTACATCAGCGCTTCTCAACCTTTTAAGACTCGCGACCCCCCAAAAGCCAAAACGCAAAAAGTTAGTAACCTCGCGACCCCCTAATTACCATATATATATATATATATATATATATATATATATATATATATATATATATATATATATATATATATATATATATATATATATATATATATATATATATAGAGATATATATATATATAACATATATATATAAATCTTTCTACTATATATATATATATATATATATATATATATATATATATATATATATATATATATAATTCTTTAATAAAAGATGCTTTTGGATGCATTAAGTATATTATTTTTATTTCATTAAGTATTAACTTTTTATAAATAACAACTGTGTAACATTTGATTATAATTCATTAATAAAAGTTGTTTTTCGTACATTAAATATTTTATTTTGTGACCCTGCGCCCCATGCCATCCACTTGCCCCAGCAGGGGTCACGACTGGATTGAGAAACAATGCTACATCATGTTTTAACATATATTGAGACTATTTTATTAAAAACATTTTGTAATTTCAAATGTAATTTCAAATGTCGAGTCCCCTTAAGTTTCAGAATTTTCATTGCCATTGGTGAAGAAATTTTTGTCAAAAACAAGCACCATTTATAGTTAAAGTAGAGGAAAAAAGTGTCAAAATCGTCGGTTTGAACGAGATTTTCAGCAGAAGAATACTCTATATGTAGTAAATCCAAGTTTTAAACCTAGCTTTGATTTTATCCAAGGGTCAAAAAATCCATTATATATATATATATATATATATATATATATATATATATATATATATATATATATATATATATATATATATATATATATATATATATATATATATATATATATATATATATATATATATATATATATATATATATATATATATATATTCAGTCATATATCCATATCTATAAATCTCCAGACGTTTTTCGCTTTTTCGATTTCATATATATATATATATATATATATATACACTATATATATATATATATATATATATATATATATATATATATATATATATATATATATATATATATATATATATATATAGAACTGTGGAACAATCGACATTGGCAGGTGGGCGAGTATCAGAAATTTATCGATTTTGAGTCAATGCAATAGTAGGATCAATCTAGGAGTAAGTCCTCGAGCACAAGGTTACGTGTCCGTGGTACTTCACGTAAAAGGGGTGCTAGCCCTCAAAATAAGGGAAATGCTCGTGAAGGTTGAAAATTGGAGATGGTATAGAGAAGAATGAGAGTAAGTAGGAATCGGATCGGATTCGGATCCGGGTTAGTACCAGTTCTGGCTCCTGTGCGGTGCTGAGTTAGTAAATATTTGTATAATAATACAATATTTATATCTTTATATATGTTATTGAACCCCTAGATCTCGAAAATGAGGGTTATAAGTTCGTAAAAAGGTTGTCGGAGGTCCTCCGAAGAAAGTGGACAGTTTATAAAATAGGAAGGCTGAAAGTTGGATAGTACATAGAGAAGGAGAAAGGATCACAGGCCTGAGGAGTTGGGTGGCAACGAGTTCCGGTGCTGGAGCCGGTGCGGTGCTGAGTTAATAGATATTCGTTTAGTCCCATTTTGGTATCAAAATATATGTTTATAAGGTCGTAGAACTCGAATATGATGATTTTAGGCCCGTGTAGGGTGTCTCCTGCCTGCCTGCCTGCTGCGCCACCTGCCTGCCTGCCTGCCTGCCTGCCTGCCTGCGCCTGCCTGCCGCCCTGTCCGAGCCCCGGCGAAACCATCAGGAGAACGCAAACGTGTTCTGTTTTTTAGTTTTGTAAGTGAACATTTTGTTTTTAAAAAATTGTTGTGTTTTACCACCATGTTTATTAAATCAAACTCCCACCATCCTCTGCCCATCTATTGATCTATTGATCTATTGATCTATTGAGTCAAATATTTTGTATAAAACTTTTTATTTTATTTGTTTAAAAATATATTTTTTACTAAAATTGTTATGTTTTACATACCCTAAAGCAGTAAATCAGTAAATCAAACCACCATCCCGCCACCCCTCCTGCCCATCCATGATCTATTGATCTATTGATTCAAGTCATATTTTTTACTAAAATTGTTGTTTTACATACTCTAAAGGAGTAAATCAGTAAATCAGTAAATCAAACTGCCCTCCCCACCATCCTCCTGTCCATCTATGATCTATTGATCTATTGATCTATTGATTCAAGTCATATTTTTTACTAAAATTGTTATGTTTTGCATACAATAAAGCTGTAAATCAGTATATCAGTAAATCAAACTTCCCTCCCACACCATCCTCCGGCCCATCTATGATCTATTGATTCAAGTCATATTTTTTACTAAAATTGTTATGCTTTACACACCCTAAAGCAGTAAATCTGTAAATCAAACCGCCCTCCCCACCATCCTGCCAATCCATGATCTATTGATCTATTGATCTATTGATCTATTGATTCGTCTTTCTTTCTTTAGTATAAATAAGTTCTTTGGCTAAAAGCGGGAAAAGAAAAGTTTTTTATTTTAAAGCATTTATAACATAAGTGCAGACTACATAATCGTTTACATATAAATTTTTAACATCAAATATATTTGAAGTTTATTAAAAGAAACATTTTTTAAAAAACAAATGAAATAAATACAGTATACACCGCATAAATTAAAACTGATAGGTTGTACAGGAAAACATAAGGTCTTAACATATTGAACATTATTATATTTTTAAAAACATATTACATAATGATTACTAAACATAAAATCTAATTGCAGAGAGTCTAGGAAATATACAACATTATTTTTATTCTTATACACAGTTATCCAGTGTCCATTGTTCGAAACATTCCGAGGAGAAGTGTTAAAGATAAGATAAGTCCAGAGTCGGTTTCCAATTTCACAGAACCGAGTCATTACAGGCGAATACACCAAAAAATCTTCTTTCGTTTCGAAAGACATTTAATATTTCTCCTTCATTCATCTTTAATAATTCAGGATTATATTTCGTACTCTGTCAAACTCGATGATTTGAGGATGTTCCAAATACACCAGAACTGAGATTGGGGATGTCAAACTTTGTCCAAATTTGAGATTCAGCCCTAATGTTCCTTTTCTTAGGATATTGAGAAGATAAGCATTACAAGCTGAAAGATCATCTGTGAGATCGTACGCATATAAATTACTGTTTTCAGCATAAGTCTTGAGATCAACACCTGTACCGTTATCGCTGCAAGATACAGTATTGGCAATTAAATCGTAAAAAGGTCGTGAACATTGAGAATGTGAGCCTTCGTATATCATCTCATAATCACGACCGTATGGTTGACCATTCACGTGCAGACTGATACCTCTAAGTTCGAAATGGGTAAATTTAAAGGCTGACTTTCCATAGTTTCCAGAATAAGCCTCGTGTTCTACAATCCCTATTATTACTTTCTGATGTAAGTTACCGTTGACAATGTTAGGTATATTAATACTCGATAATCCTTGGGTAAAGTTAAAAATTTTAGTCTCAATTCTCTTGATTGGATATTTTGCTGTATCGGTCAAAAGAGATTTCTCGATTTCCATATGTTTAATGGGAGATAATTTCACTTTACGTACATAAAGATAAGCATCCAGTAATTTGAAAATAGGTTTTGGAGCGGTAGTTGTGGCTGTGGCATTGCTTTGAACATTAAGCGCAAATTGAGGTGTAGATCTAGTTAATCTGATACGGGTGTCCACTGATGGTAGAATAAGTCTTTCCTGTGAGAATATATCACCGTTTACACGCCCGTAATATTTGTACGTGTTATTTTTAAATTTAGCTGCGCTGTTCCTATGTTTCTCTACATCTTTTAAATTGTAATATCCACATGACTGCAGGTGAGACTCCTTCGCATCTTGAGAATAATTTAGTAAAGTTTCAATATAACTTCGATAAGGGTAACTTGCAGCTGATGCTCCTAGAGATGTTTCATTTAAAAACACTTCAAGTTGATTTAAACATGTATACAGGAAATTTGTCTCGGTGGACACTACGTGATCAGTTCCTGTGAGATTTGAACCATCTTCGTTTACTAACTTAGTCTTCAGATATAAAAACACATTCGAAGGGTCAAGATATTGGTCAGAAGTGCCTGGTATATTGAATTCGAGAGGTACATCAGTATTTGTGATTGCGTGAACTGGGTTAATACTAATAAAATTGGATTCACTTACACTGATCTGTGTAGGGTTCACGGAGAAGAGGTCCAATTCACTCTTACAACAGTCTGGGCTAGAGGGATGGAGGAAATGTATCTTGTTGGTACCACCGCTTGACGTATAATGAGGAGAGACATGTTTAAGTATTTCTTATATACGAAATAGTTGCATGCTATTATTATTTATGTAAAAGTTACCACTTATCACTGTTATTAGAAGGCGAACACATCAATTCACTTTTTCTTTAGTGGTCCTTTCATATCCCTCTTTACAGGTTTTTTACGGCGACCTACACCTTGACCCGTCATCTTGCGCCGTATTTTTTGTTTAACATCATCTAACATTTCATCTGAAGCATCGGCTAGTCGACTTTTTACAGCTGTACGAGGGTCGATACCACCCATAATATCCTGGATAGTGTCTATACCCGTCCTAGCCGCTTTTTTAGCGATGTATTTACCTCTTGATTTAAACAAAAGGATAGCACGTCGGAACAACGAAGCAAAAAATCCACCTAAGCCATACCCCCTCTGCATTTTTGAACCCCTGAAGATTCTTTCTCTTTCTATTATTATTATTATTTAACGGAACTTCTTTCTTATGTGTACTTTACACACTGCTGTCTCAACTGTGAATGGGTAAGGGTTACCTTCAACGTCTCTTATATAAATACGAATTGAGCTCAGCTGAGTCTTACCCAGCGGTAAATAGTGAACATTAGGAAATGTTATAACTCTGCTGTCTTTAGGAAAATGAACTACTCTTAACAAGGAGGCTTTAGTATTCCCGACATACTGATGGTCTATAATATCTGTATAAACATAGGCCATCCCAGGGTCTTGTAACAACTCATCAGGATCACATACGAAATGTAATGAATTAGGAAAAGTTGTTTTTGAAGATGCTATATGATCGTCAATAGTAGGCAGGTAATGAAATAGAAGACGTATAAAATTGCTAGCATTGTGGTTATGGTTCACCTCCTCTTCTGAAGGGTTATCTGTAAGACGAACACACTTACGCCACCATGCATAGGGTTGAAACTGGAATGTGTTTAAATCGTGTAAATTTACAGTACGCCAAGATCTTAAAGACACCAGTTCCATTACCTCCCCCTTTGGTTTATTAGTACGAAATATCAGGTCTTGACATATTCGACTTACTATGAATTTGTTATTAAAGTATCTAAGTACATCCAAGAGAGACTTGTATAACCCTCGCTTTATAGTAAACCTTTCAATGTAATATTCGATACCATCACGTTTCTGTATATGTAAACTGGCTGTGTTACGCAATTTCAAAGTGTTTTTTACAAAATCAATACTTCTATAAATCATGAATGCAACCCTTGGACTGGTCACATTCTCTATACTGGCATCAAGAATTATTTCACTTAATCCTGCTTCAAACATTTCTCGTTCGAGAGTTATAGGGTTCAATATTTCTGTATTAAAGTCAGATATTTTATTTTCAGGATGTAGATCCATAGAGGCTGAGGAAGGTAGCGTTAAATAGAAATGATCCATACTCTCCATGTTCACAGCTTATTGTTTCACAGATACTTATTTACGAGTTAGACTTTTTATACTACTGGAGCTTCTTTCGTATATGTACTTTACACACGGCTGTTCCATCTGTGAATGGATAAGGGTTCCCTTCGACATCTCTTATATACACCCTTATGGTTCTAAGTTGAGGATTATTCAAAGGTATATAATGCACACTAGGAAAACTTATAACTCTGATATCTTTAGGAAAATGTATCACTCTTAGTAACTGTGCTTTAGTGTTTCCAACATACTGGGGTTCTACAATATCAGTGTAAACATATGCTACGCCAGGGTCATGTAACATCTTTGAAGGATCACATACAAAATGTAATGAATCATCGGTGTTGCTTTTTGCTACAAGTCTATCTAGATACTCTTCCATAGTAGGAATATAACGTATTAATTCATTTAGAGATGAGGGAATATCGTTAATTCTCAATATTGTGTCATCACGTAAGTAATTACATTTACGAAACCAATCTGAAGTGTGGAAAATAAATAAACTTCTATCTTTCAAGTTTACTTTAGCTTGGGACTTTAAAGTGATTAACACGTTGTCTTCGTTGACTGTTTTATTAACTAGAAATACTAAATCTTTACATATACGGCTTGATCCAAATTGTTTGTTTAAGTCTATGAACACATCGGTAAGAGATTTATAGAGACCACGGTTTATTAAATATCTTTCAAAGAAATATTCTCTGTCGGCTCTCTTGACAATCCTCATATCTGTGTTAATTTTTAATACGTTTTTAACATTCTCAACACTTCTAAATATTACAAACGCTGTATGTGAATCAGGCATATTCTCGATATGTGCATCCAATATCATTTCTCATAACCCTACTTCATACATTTCTCTTTCGAGCTTTATAGGGTTCAATAGCTCTGTAGTAAAGTCTGATATTTTATTTTCAGGATGTAGGTCCATAGAAGCCGATGAAGGTAACGTTAAATAGAAATGATCTTTACTCTCCATGTTCACAAAGTAAACTGATCAATGTTTCTTAATTTCACTAGCATTTATATAACTATTAAACTTCATAAGGTAACCAGCCCATTTGACAAGATACTGTTTATTTTTACCTTTTCCTTCTTAAGTGTTCTATGATAAGATCTATTATAGGAGTAAGCCAGGTCTTGTAGTATATCGAAATATTTAAATGTATTCATTTTCGTGAAATACCTATGCATTCTTTCTTTTATAGTTCTTTGTACTCTTTCAACTATTGCAGCTTTATTAATTGAAAATGTGTTGTAGTACCCTATATCATACTCTGTGACTATTTCTTGAAACTCTTTGCCTAAAAATTCTGTACCTTTATCTGTCCACATCATTTGAGGATATCTGCCATCTTCATTTATAATTTCTCTTACTGCTGCGGCAACAGTCTTTGACTTTTTATCTTTTAAAACCTTTAACCATAAGTATCGGGAATATACATCTATCACAAAAAGAATGTACTGATACCCTTCATTGTAAGATTTATATTTTATCATATCTGTCAAGTCTAACTGCCAGACATTATCTAAATGGGGGGCTATGGTTTTCCGTGTCGGAAATTTTTTTCGTATAGGTTTATGCAGGGTAAAAGCATCCTCACCTTCTAAATATTTTTTCAATTCTTTTTTATTAATATGAGGAAACTTTGACGCGAACCTTGAAAAGCCACCGTAACTGTAAGGTTGTTTTACATCAAAGTAATATTTATCGACCACCTCCTTAGCCTCCATGACTCTCAATGACAATAACAATAAAAAACATATTCATTTATACTGAAAGGTGATATAAAAACCGAATATCTATATGAAATATTTTATTTTTAATTACAAAATAATATTAAAGCGTATATGCACTATTTTTAAATTACAAACAGAACAACCTAAAAAACATAGCAAATGTATACAGAGAGATAACATAGTTTATATGAATTATTTTTAAATTACAAACAATACAACATATAAAAAAAGTACAATAAATAATTAGGAACTAATCCATTTTGGTCCAAATGATGTTTTTTTTCTTATTCTACCTGAATGTGATGTGTTTCTACTTATCATCTTTAATCTGTCCGATGCAAAAGAAGTACCAGAGGGACTCGCATCTGGTCTAGGAGACATTGGAATATTATCCAGTTTGTTTATTCTGGATTAAAGTTCTCGGAAAATTAATAGTCTGAAGTTCATGTTTGATCCTGTTCCAGCCTGTTACAGGATCCTTCTTCCAATCACGCGAGAGATCGGATATCAGATCAACAATATTCGAACCATCGATTGTTTCTCCGTCAATAATGATTTGACCGATATCGTTCCATGAAATCTGGTCTTTTAAAATATTATATAAAGCTATACCAGTTTTTTTACCTCTCATTGGTAAGCTTTCTTCCAGTACCTGCTTAAAATTATCTTCTCTTTTCACTTCAATCTTAGTATCTGACGCTAGAGCTGAATCTTCCTTAGGTGAATTACCTAATAAACCATGTTGATATATTTCTTTTAGATCTATCAATTTTTGTATAGCATTTTGATATAGGATTCTTTTTCATGAATGTTGACATCAGAGTCTAATATCTGACATAATTCCTTCTTGTAATTATTTATCTGCTCAACTTCGGATCTCATATACTCTCAAACTCAGTTTGGTTACTGGAGGAACTGATGATAAGGGTTATTCAGTAAGGGTTGAAGACAGCTGGAGGTTGTTTGAGGTTGTTGATGTTGATGTTGTTGTTGTTGTTGTTGTTTTTTTTCTTGTTGTTGTTGTTGTTGTTGTTGTTGTTGTTGTTGTTTTGTTGTTATTGTTGTTGTTGTTGTTGTTGTTGTTGTTGTTGTTGTTGTTGTTGTTGTTGTTGTTGTTGTTGTTGTTGTTGTTGCTGTTGCTGTTGCTGTTGCTGTTGCTGTTGCTGTTGCTGTTGCTGTTGCTGTTGCTGTTGCTGTTGCTGTTGCTGTTGCTGTTGTGTTTATTATGTTTTCCTGTTGTTTTGTAATTTCCTGATCTTTATACCTTCTTCATTATTGGGCAAGCCACTTGGTTATCAAAGGGGCTATGACTGAAAAGAGTAAAGGTAGGAACACACCTCCACCTTTTTGTAATAGTTTCTTTTTATTTTTAAGTTTTCTTACGTTACCAGCAAGTTTTTTAATGATGTTTCTATGACGGCGCAACTTTACCTTCTGAGGTCTGTTTAAAGGAACATTTCCTTTTATAAGATTTAGACATACTTCAACTATACATTGTATAAATTTTTCATCTTCACAGATCAGCTTACGTTTTTTAGAAGGTTTCAGGTTTTTAAATTTCCTAATAAAAGGTAAATAATCTGCTACTAGAGTTCTCATTATTCAGGTATGTATACCGTCTCAGTTTCGTAAATAAATAAGTAAATAACCGGGAGGTATAGATATAACTTCTTTATATACTTTTAGGAACTCTTTACGTTGAGTAGGGAACATTTGTGTGGCCACAACATTGACTTGGCTTATATCCCTTCTTTGCCCGAACAAGATTAAATACTGTGTATTTAAAGACACATCACGCATATACTTATTCTGATGAAAGATATTCTGAGTTATAAAAAATACAGTGACGTTTAAATGATGAGAGTAAACTGTAAAAGTTTCTTCTATATCCTCATTCAATTTATGAATCAAATCGTCAAGGATTATAATTTTATGACCTGGTAAACATTGAAGAGCTTTATATCATATAAACCTTCGTGAAATTGCATTACATCTTTGTAATCATTAAACATTTCTTGGTAAACACTGTAACACCATATGATTTTAACAGGCTTTTGTTCGAAGATCTCAACCTCTTTTAAAATATTTAATAACAGAAAGGTTTTCCCGCAGCCTGTAGGACCAGACACAAGACACGTAGCAGGAGCACGGAACATAAATTTACCAACGTCCATCCTAGGTTCACACCCGAACACTAATGAATAAGAAAAGGTTTGCACTTATGTTATAAATGCTTTAAAATAAAAACTTGTTTTCTTTTCCTGCTTTTAACCAAAGAACTTATTTATACTAAAGAAAGAGAGACTTGAATCAAAAGATAAATAGATCAATAGATCAATAGATCATGGATGGGTAGGAGGATGGTAGGGAGGACAGTTTAATTTACTGATTTACTGATTTACTGTTTTAGGGTATGTAAAACATAACAATTTTAACAAAAAATATGACTTGAATCAATAGATCAATTTATCAATAGATCATAGATGGACAGGAGGATGGTGGGGAGGGCAGTTTGATTCACTGATTTACATACCCTAAAGCAGTAAATCAGTAAATAAAACTGCCCTCCCCACTATCCTCTTGCCCATCTATGATCTATTGATCTATTGATCTATTGATCAATTTATCAACGTCCATCCTAGGTTGGCATCTGAACAATAATGAATAAGAAAAGGTCTGTACTTATGTTATAAATGCTTTAAAATAAAAACGTTTTCTTTTCCCGCTTTTAACCAAAGAACTTATTTATACTAAAGAAAGAGAGACTTGAATCAAAAGATAAATAGATCAATAGATCAATAGATCATAGATGGGCAGGAGGATGGTGGGGATGACAGTTTAATTTACTGATTTACTGATTTACTGCTTTAGGGTATGTAAAACAACAATTTTAACAAAAAATATGACTTGAATCAACAGATCAATATATCAATAGATCATAGATGGGCAGGAGGATGGTGGGGAGGGCAGTTTGATTTACTGATTTACATACTCTAAAGCAGTAAATCAGTAAATCAAACTGCCCTCATCACCATCCTCTTGCCCATCTATGATATATTGTTCTATTGATCTATTGATCTATTGATCTATTGATCTATTGATTCAAGTCATATTTTTTACTAAAATTGTTATGTTTTACACACCCTAAAGCAGTAAATCAGTAAATCAAACTGCCTCCCCACCATCCTCCTGCCCATCAATAGATCATAGATGGGCAGGAGGATGGTGGGGATGGCAGTTTGATTTACTGATTTACTGCTTTAGGGTATGTAAAACATAACAATTTTAGTAAAAAATATGACTTGAATCAATAGATCAATAGATCATAGATGGGCAGGAGGATGGTGGGGAGGGCAGTTTGATTTACTGATTTACTGATTTACTGCTTTAGGGTATGTAAAACAACAATTTTAGTAAAAAATATGACTTGAATCAATAGATCAATAGATCATGGATGGACAGGAGGGTGGCAGGATGGTGGTTTGATTTACTGATTTACTGATTTACTGCTTTAGGGTATGTAAAACATAACAATTTTAGTAAAAAATATATTTTTAGACAAATAAAATAAAAAGTTTTATACAAAATATGACTTGAATCAATAGATCAATATATCAATAGATCAATAGATCAATAGATCAATAGATCAATAGATCATAGATTGGCAGAAGGATGGTGGGGGGAGGGCAGTTTGATTTACTGATTTACTGCTTTGCCGTATGTAAAACATAACAATTTTATTAAAAACAAAATGTT
>JABUQX010129373.1:30000-37092 GCA_015478945.1 Trachelipus rathkii
AATATATTTTTTTATTTTGTTTGATTTAACCCTCTATTATTTAGTGTAAATTTTTACAGTTAACCCCGGTTGAAAACCCCGGTTTTTCTGATTTTTGGCCGGGGGCCGGGGCCCGGGGCCCGGGGTCGTAAAAAATGGCCGGGGTTGGCGGGGCCGGGCCGGGCCGGGGCCGGGGCCGGGGCCCCGGTCGGCTCCTAAGTCGCCAACCAACCTCTGGCTCCCGACCACCCTGAGGAGGACTTGAAGAAGGCCTTTGAGATTTGGAACAAGCTGAAGGTGAAGAGGGCCACCCCATTGTCTGTGGACCTGTTCCCCAGCAGCACAGAAAAGCCTGGTTGGAACTCTTTATCAAGTACAATAATTCTCCAGAATCAGACCTTGCCAATTCATCGAATCCCTTATTGGAAATCGATGTCGTAACCCCAATACATTCTCAAAAAGACAATACCCTTCTGGATTTACGGGCCCTCGTCATAACGTTTGAAGATCAATGCGCGTCCGATCTAATAACGAATCTGCTTTCCAAGCGGATACTGAACTGCTCTCACTAATAAATATGAGCATTACGAATGCTCTTCTATTAACCAACCAAACCCACATAACAAGTTTGATTCGGTTGAATTCAACTTATCTCGCATTCATGGTGAAGCTCTTTCACCAAATACATCTGAAAACACTCCTCCCTAAAAGAGGTCATACAACCTAACAAATCTCTGGTGTATGACTACCCTGGCCCCCAGGATTTGTTCCCCCTCCTCGCCGAGACCCACGCCTCAACCTTCCCTCTCAATCTGTATCCACACCTCCAACATTACCCCCAGTCACATAGAGACAATTGTCTCTAATAGACCACCATCATAAAATTCATAACTCATCATGACTACTTTCCTTCAATGGAGGTGGCGTGAGGATTTAGTCTAATTTCGAGAACTTGTCAAACTAATTAAACATATGTACACCAAAGTGTAAATGTTTTTGCAAGAACTCCGACTATGTCATCGTGACTTCCTTCACCATCTGAATATAATCGCCGTTAACTTCTATAGAAGAGGTGACAATGATAAGGGGAGGTGCAGGAATATCATTCACAAATCTATCCCCTATTCCCAGTCCCTCTCCAAACCAAACCATGCAGTGGCGGCAAGAATTCACTTATCCATCGACCTTACTATAGTTCAATCTACTTGGCTCCAACGTAGTGAATTTACTAAGGTCGACTTAGCAAATCTTTTTAAACAGCTCCCTGCTCCGGTTTGTTATACTAGGGGATCTTCAACCTCCCGCCACCCCTTATGGGGTGACTCTGTCACTTCATCTAAGTCCAAAGATCTTAATAGTTCTCCTAACCCCCTTCCCTGGGATGCCTTTAACACAGGACTCCCCAACCTAATGAACGTTTTTAGATAACACACATTCTTCTTGTTCGACATTTCCTTTTTGCTCCTTCCTTATGGATCGTTTTTTAACCTGTCCCGCTTTGATTATTTTATTCGCAGCGAATCATTACCACCATAGCATTAAACGAGCTTGTTCCAAGCCCAATGTAAAAACCCAACTCCAGCTGGCCGTTTATGATCGAGCGAGTGGGCTCCCTTTTTCTCAGGCGACAGCTATCCTCTTTTCTCCTGTTAATAAACGATTTCCGCTGTTGATGATTGCCTTTCGCTTCTCTCCAGAAAGTAGTCATCCGGAGCGGAAGCTTGCTTCCAACAGTCTTCCTCAAGACAGGCCGGTCGGCAACCCCTTGGTGGTCACAAGAGTGCGCACAAGCTAACAGCGCACAAGCCAACGGAGAGAAGAAGAAACTCTACAGGCAATACAAAAAGGCCCGTACTACCCCAAACATGAATATTTTTTAAAAGCTGCCGCAGCGAGAGATCTCGGCGAATTTATCGTCAAACGCGTAAACAATATTTCGAACTTAACAATATCGAACTGTTAACGTCCACAAACTCCCCTTCCTTAGTGGTGGAAAAGTTACACAGAAAAATATCTCGTCGCTTCCAATGACTCTCACCCAGTACTGCAGTCCTCCGTTATGGGCCTGAAATAACTGATACGATTTCAGCTCCGGCGGTGGTAGCGGATGCGTTAGGTAATAGCTTTGCTAGCCATTCGAGTTCATTCCGCTACACTGAAGCCTTTCAAAAACTTAGAATTAAACTGACCCAGCACTACCAGACTTTTCAACAGCGAAAGGGAGATCATACCTACAACCGCTTTTTACCTTGCAGAGTATCAAACTGCATTGGCAAATAGCAGCAAAGACGGTGCCCTTGGTCCAGACATGGAATTTCTTACATCCATTCCGTCATATCCATCCCTCGGCGTCAGCATTTTTGCTGGATTTATATAAAAGAATCTGGATCGAATCCTCTTTTCCCATCTATTTGGACTACATCTTTTGTAATTCCTATCTCCAAACCTGGAAAAGATCCGAAGTTGCAGACAACCAAAAGACCAAATTCGCTGACCTGTCCCTCCTGTAAATTAATGGAGAAAAATGGTTTCAGGCCGCCTACTCCCTGATTCTGGAGAGCCGTCAGAGCTTTCTCAAACTTCCAATTTGGTTTTCCGCAAAATCGCCTCGACTGCGGACCCCTTGGGTAAAATAGACCAAATGACATCCGGAGAAGCCTTCCACTGGTTGGGATGGTTCTTGGTGTCTTTTTGACCTTGAAAGGCCTTACGACATTGTGTGGTGTTTAGCTTGTTTAATGCGTTGTGTCCTCGAGAAGCCCTTCTCAACTGGTGGGGATGTTCTTGGTGTCTTTTTTGACCTTGAAAAGGCTTATTTAGGACACAACGTGGAGAACTGGGATTCTTCCTTAAACTCCATTCGCTTGGTTTTCGCGCGGACAACTCCCTCTTTTTTATCAAATGCGCTTTTTATCACAACAAGATCTATCCAAGGGTTCGGTGCTCGTTCTATTCTGTACGGGCACTTTCCTTGGATGAAGGCGTTCCGCAGGGTAGTGTTTGAAGTGTACTACTATTTGCTCTTGGAATTTAATGAATATGTTACCCTCTAATTCCAGCGACTGTCAATTTTTTCTCTTATATGTCGATGACTTAGCATTATACATTTTTAGCCGTGCCAAGGCTGCCCTTTCCGAACGGCAACTTCCAACCTAACTTATTGAAATATATTTCACAGTGGGCAGCTTCCCAATGGCTTCCATTTTTCCTCACACCAAAACCTCAGCAAGTGCTTTTTAAGAAAAAAGGGATTCGAAGAACTTGCCACCTTCTTCCAGCGAACCTAACGTTATATGGTTCGCCCATTTCGTGTAACTTCACAGGTCAAAATTTTCCTAGGCCTCATCCTAGATGACCACTTAACATATGCACCCGCTAATTAAACACTAAAAACAACTTGTTTCGCACCCTTGGACCTGTTTACGTTCATCTCGCTCAACATCTTGGGGTTGCTGATTCGCAAATCCCCTTTAACGTCTTTACGTAGGCCCTAATCCGATCGAAACTGGATTTATGGCTGTGCAATAATGGTCAGGTAGGAATGCTCTCCACAACACTACTTCAACCTGTTGATCCCCATTCCAAAACGAAGCGACCGTATCTCCACTTGGAGCTTTTCATCGTCCCCCAGGTGAGTCCTTGAGTTGAATCCCAATGGTATGCACTCTCCTCTTTCGACAGAGAAATACATCAATGTGTACAAGTTATCTTAGTTTTCAAACCCCAATACCGTTGCTCTGACACCGATTCTGCAGGAGGTAACTCAGAATCCTAATTACTGGCCCTTTTTGCAAAGACGGTTCATAACATCTTTTAAATTTCCCTCAACATCCTTTTTCAAAAGGTGCTGCCTGTTCTCTTTTGACGAAGGGTAGCACATTCCTTGGACTATTTCCCCTCTTCCCTACCCATTTGCTGGCTCTGACATCCTCTCTCCAAATCTATGCCATCCTGCTTGCCCTGTTTAAAAGCATCATTTCTGTCTCACGCCGCAGTTCACGATAAATTTTTTACTCCTGTTTACTGACGGCTCTAAAATAGGGGACAGTGTGGGCGCTTCTGCTGTCTTCCCTGACCGCAACCTCTCCCATACCCTTCCACCTTATTTGTCTGTTTTTTTTTTCAGCAGATTTTACGGCTATTAATGATTGCCCTTTTCTCGAATTCTAATCTTAACATAAGATCACTCATCTGGTCGTTTTAGTTCAGATGTCGCTTGCGCGCTACAAAGCCGCTTAAAACCCCTTATTCTAAAACTCTAAAATCACAATGGTATCAGCTGTACAAACAATTTCTTTCGACTTCTCCACTCCGTGAAGAACAATATTTATGTTTGGACTCCCTTCTCATGTAGGGGTAACTGGCAATGAACTCGCTGATAGAGAGGGCCAAAATGGCCGCCTCCTCTTCTCGGAGTTGTTCCAGGTACCTCCCGGATGCCATCCGACAAGGCCGCCTCCCATCAACTGATTACTATTCCTGCTCTCCGACGGGGCTTTCGATCTTGTTGGCAAGAGTGCTGGACGAGTGATCGGCGGGGAATGAAACTCAGAAACATAAAGCCGAACAATCGGTGAGTGGTCTTCTCTCCCACATGACGAAAGCGCTTACATGAGGTTGCTACTTGCCACGCCTCCGTAATTGGCCACACTAATAACTCACAGTCCAATTATATGTCACTTTGAAGGACCTCCTCCCATTGTGGCAAATTTTGCCGTCCGCCACACCCGCAATCTGTTCATCATACCTTTTCATTGATTGTTCCCATCTGGACCCTATTCGGCTGCCGTTATTTTCCTACTTTACGGTTCATAACCCCTTCTTAAAAGATTATCCATATCTTATCTGAATCTTCCCATTTTAGCAGTAACTCTATTTCCTTGTATCTTCAAGAAGTGAATATATTCTTTCCTTTATAGCATTTGGATTTTGTTATGTAATTTAAGAACTATTAAAATGCAAGGAAAAATTTTATTTTAGTTTTTTTATTTATTTTAATGAATATTCATTTCACAAATCAAATCTTTCTTTGACATTTGAAACATATATATGACAGGGCCCTCCCATGGTGCTGAATTTTTTCAGCCCATTGTGGCCGCTTCATTGTGAGCCGTGGTGGGTCCTGTAACACTACTCAAAAAAAAAAAAAAAAAAAATATAATATAATATATATATATATAATATAATTATATATATATATATATATTATATATATATATATATATAAATATATATATATATATATTATATATATAATATATAAAACAAACTACCTTTTAACGTGCTTTATCCCCTAACACGGGGGACAACAGGAAATCGAACTTTAAGGCCGGCTTATCCCCAAACCAGCCCAAACGTGTTTTGCAGTCCCCGAGGTTTTAATTCCTTGCCCCCATGTAGATAAAACTCCAACTGCTTCGCGGAGGATTTTGAACCAGCGTCTTCTCGTATGAGAGGCGGCGACTGCAACCTCTTTATATATATATAAATTATATATATATATATATATATATATTATATATATATAATATATTATATATATATATATATATAATATATATATATATATATTATATATCATAATGTTAAAAAAAAATGTTTTTGTTTATTTAATTTTATTTACTCCTTGTTTAGGATTTTCTGTAATAATTTAAGAAATTTATATATGCAATACCAGTGCGAAAATGAAATAACTATTCTTTAATGCTTTTTCTTTTCTCAGCTGTAGAATAATCCCATCCTTACTGAATAATTTTATAAATGTCGAGGTTTTGCGGAACATTTTATAAATGGGCAAACGCCTGGACAAATGCCATTCTATAATGCCTGCCCACTGGGCATTTTCCCAGCGTACATCACTACAGTCATCATCATCATCATTCATCATCAATTCATCATCATCACTATCATCACCCCTTCTTTCCCATTAACTGGAGGTACAGGTGCGTAAACATTGCCACCGGAAACAGAAAAATAGTAGAAGACATATGTTGACGCAAGTTCAAAAAGATGTACATGTTTTACAACGAAAAAGAACTTTTCGCTTTTTTTCTTAATTTCTTTTCTTTACACCAAATTAAGTGAGACTCGTCGCAGTCCAAAACTCCACTTCTGGGCTTCAATGGTTTACTACGACCGGACCCTCACTATGGCAATTCGTCAATGTAGGGTTCATCTCTTGGCCCAGGTTGGCCACAAACACATCCCCCCTCACAAAACCTCGCCATTCACCCTATTATGCACCCTTTCTTCTCTGCCAAGCTCACATTCTTCTCCTCCAGGCATTCCCTTTACTGACTCAATCCAACTTTTTCTTCATTTCTCATTCCCACCGGTCGATTCCCACAACTCTCGCCCTATATATTCGCTTAACCAACCGACTATATCATCCATCCTTTTCCATATGACCAAACCAATCTCAACGTACCTTTCATTTATTCTCTCTTTACCCCTTTCTTCCACACCACACAACTCCCTAATACGTTCATTCCTCCCATTTTATCAATTCTTCCTCACAACCTGCACACCGCCTAAGATTGTCCATTCTGATTACACATGTACTTTAGATTTAACCTCTTATTTCCAAAACCACAGTTTTCACTCACTATACATTAACACGGGTAACAACATATTCTCATGTAAAACCCTAGACACTCAAGACTTAGTCCCTTTACATCCACCCAAGGATTTAATTGCACACCACGCTTCCTACCATTTCACAACTTTCCTCTACACTCTGCATCATCCGTTCCTTTTCATCCATATAATATCCTAAATATTTAAACTCACACTTGTTCCAGTTTTGCTCACCATCCAACAATAACTTTCAACACCGAGGACTTCCTCCACGTCACAATCATAACTTTCCTCTTATCTACGTTTACTTTTCAAACCCCTGCCTTTTTACATACCCTGACAAAATCCTGTACAATCTCCAAACTCTCTTCAGATTCACTACAAAACCAAATCATCCCGGCATATAATAGGTAGGGCACCCTCCACTCTCTTTCATTCCTCTCCATCATTCTAACCCCATCCCTGCCACCCCACCTCTCATTCTTTCATAACCCCATCCTCATTATACAAATTGAATAACCATAGAGACATAGCACA
>JABUQX010129374.1:0-49342 GCA_015478945.1 Trachelipus rathkii
CTTAATTTAGATATATATGGGATGATGAAAGAATTAGAGGTAGGGGTAGGGAAAAGTGTAAAACTGATGGAGAATGTAAGAGATTGAAGGATATCCTTTTTATTGTACGCTGATGATTTAGTTTTGTGTGGTGAGTCTGAAGAAAATTTAAGAATCTTTAAATTCCGCCTCTACCTCCGTCTCATTTTCTGTGGGATTTAAGAAAACAGGAGTCTGAAATCCACTAGTTCCTTCAAATTATTAAAAAAAGTTGCCGGCTTCAGAGCACTGATTGGAGAGGATTACATTATTTATCCATCTAAACAAGTTTTTAAGAGCTTGTTTCGGAGTTCTAAAGCGTCTACATAACTTTTCTCACATCACCCCATTATAAATCTCTTTACAAGGGTGTTGGTTTCCCCTGCATAGACATGTTTTGGTTTATGTGAATACCATGTCATTGCTATATGAAATGATTATTTATTTAAAAATATACAAAATATTTTACGTAATTTCTATTTGTTTGGTAAATGAAAAATATGCTTTATTTATATTGAATTTTTTTACTACTACTTAGATTTTTGATTTAATTGTTCTGTTTAGTTAATAGATGGCTTGTTTATTCGTTTGGTCTGTTGTGTGTTAAGTATATTATGTTCTTTATATTTGTTACGTTCTAGGATACAGCAATTCTAATAGTTTATTATAAAGACGTTAATTAAACTCTTAGGTTAACACTTAACATGATACTCGAATGTGAACCTTGATTTAATAGTTAATAGATCTATGGAATGGTGGTGATTGTAAGAGTGGGGGGCTGGTGTTTGTTTTACTGATTTATGCTTTAGGATCAGTAAACTATATATCTTACGATTAGATAATTTTTATAATTAATAGTACTTATTTTATTCGTATGTAGTAATAAATGAGGAATTTGTGTTTATTTTTAGCTATGGGAATATATTACTCAAGTTCAAAGTAGGTTTATATTATTTAATTTTGTTATAATAAGATTATGTTAAATGCATTAAAAATTACTTTGTTAGTTGTGCTAACATTCGTTGGTCTTATAATATTGAATGAAGGTATATGATAAATTTTTGTTAATATTAACTTTAGTTAATTGTAAATTAACATTGAGTAGTGTTAGAGATAAATAGTTTGACAAAATTATGAATAGGATTCGAACCCTTCGTTATTTGGTATTTAAGTATGAACTTTGTTTATGTTTGCCAGTTTTTTAGCCTAATATGGTATGTAGCTTAGGCTTATGTCGTTTGTGGGCATTTATGTTTTTGTATAAGAGATTTGTGTATGTTGAATTTATTAGTGTACACTTTGTTAGACGTTAGGCATATAAATAATCGTATGATAAAATAGTGGGATATAAGACTTGATTTTTATGGATTATGGTTATGAATAAACATATCGTGATTTTCTCACATATCAAGATATTAGAATAAGGTCATCGTCTCCAAAATTGCGTAAAATCAGAGGACATATTGGAAAATCTTGTAAATTTAGTGATATAGCAGAGTTATAGAGGATAGAAAATATAAGATGATATTAAACATTTTTTAAAATATGTGAGTGTAGAAATCAATAGATCGATCAGTAGATCATAGATCATGGATGGGCAATAAAATATAAGTAATAAAACATAAGGGAGCCGGGTTAATAATTATAGTATTATTAATCCAATTTCCACGAAATTATAAAATCAAATATTTTAGTAAATAAGAAAAAATGATGAGTAAATGTTAAAATTATAGATAAAGTTATAGTTATTATATGAATATAGGAGAATTTGGGAGAATTCTCCACAAGTAACTTCGATATTATAGGAGAATTCTCCTATATTACCATTGTTGGAAAATATACGAGGGAGTGATACAAAACTATTTTAATAGAGAAAAGATTAATAGAATTTCATGAGGGATGGAGTCGGGTAAAGGGTAGGGTGGTTTCGATTTTATCTAGGGTTGGTTTTATGCTTTCTAGATTAGGTATGTTAAAACAATCCAATAAGAGACAATTCTGTTCTAAGTAAATACATGAACTTGAATCAATAAAATTAATTAATATGATCATTAATCATATGAATAAGTAAGATAAGGATGGGGTGGGAGAGAAAGGAGGTATGGATGTAGTGCGTAGAGATGGTTCTATAAATTTACGGGATTTACCTTATTTATCTAAGTTAGCTGTCAGTGGTCTTCTCGCCAAAGTGGGGTAAGAACCGATCAGGAGCGAGGGGGTAAGGAGGATAGACAACTGTGGTGGGTGATATATACAAAGAAAGTAAGACTCAAAAGAATACAATAAAGATAGTGGAGTGTAATGATCTTGTATAAAGTAGAGTGGCGATATGTATCTAAATTATAATAACTATAATTATAATATTAAAATATTATCAGAACTAAAATATAATAATAGATATTATTAGTAAAGGTAATATCAAATATAATGAATAGCGGTAATATATATATACTTATATTATATTATAAGTATTATATTTTTACAAGATTAATATTAAGTAAATAATATAATATTTTTATTTTTATATCTTATATATAGTATATTGAGGTTAGTTCTTTCATTTTTATAATATAATTGTTTAATAATATTTTTATTCATATGTAACTATCAAATTGAACTTATGATATTTTTTCTATATTGTTATATAAAATATGCTAATAGTATATATAATATAAATTTAATTATTTATATATTATTTATTTGCCTCTGAACAAACTGCAGGCAAAATTAATATGAGGCATCAACCACTAAACATATAACTAACATTTAAAACTCTTATATAATATGGAAAGGAAGGCTAGGGTTATGGTTTTCAAACTTTTGGTATCAACATACCTTGGTACTGAGCTGAGTCTAAAGGCTAGGAGATATCACTAATAATACGTAATATAACACGTATGTAACTTGACATGTGTGTAGCGGAACTATATGGTATAATATAGTAAAAGCGTAAAAAATATGGATAATTGAATGATTTTTATTAAATGCAACACAAATAATGACCAAAATATTGTTGATCAGCCTTTGCAAGGTATAATAAATACATAGTTTGGATTCTGGTCTCCCCCCTCTGGCTTCACTTTCACTTCATAGGGATTCCGGCATTATGATGACTCGATGATGGTCTCCTGAGATGTTGTAAAGCGTTTGCCAGATCCTGGTGTGGACCGAAGCATGTTATCTTCGGGCTGAACTACGCCCACAAACCCAAATATTATTAATTGGAACGTAATGTTAGAGCGAGCTCAAAATAATTGATGGAAGAAAATCTTCGAGAAATTTATAATGTTTACAGAACATATTTCAAAAGAATTTGTAAATGAGAATTGCATCTGTTTGATTTTTTGATCATTACCGAAAGTGGAAGAATAAAGGTGTGATTCAATTTTGCGGGAGATTTTAGGATTGACCTTGGTAGGATGTCTTCCGTATATCTTCGCGTTGGGATTTTTGCTGACTGAGATATGGTCAATGCAGGCGGAGACCCAACATAATGCTTTGTCAATCACCATACATTAGAGAGAGTAAACATTAACAAAAGGATTATATAATATTTTGGTGAAGCATATTCGGAAGAAGAAAGCATGCTATCAAACTAATACAGCTAGTCTTCAATCTGCTGAGGTCATATCTGCTTTTGTATGTCATCATCCACTCATTCTATATTAACAATAATATATATATAAGGATTGTGACACGCTAATAATACCTGATAAACATAATCGGTGGAGAAGAGATTGAAGATCCTGAGCAAGAATTTTAAGAATATATAATTTTCTAAGCAATTATAAAAAATAATTCTCAATTCTCTTTCATCATGGGTATTTCGGAATGGCCAATGATAGACCTCAAGAGATGTGTTGTAGTATATACCAATTGTTTGGAAATAAACGATTTAGAAGTTTTTCCATGCAGGTGGAGGTATTTTAATGTCATCAAACATGAGATGGTAACTTTCAGGGTCGACCGATGGCATTGTCGTCCTACGGTTGGTCGCCAGTCTCCTGAAACTGCGAGATTTTGACTTACGGCGTTGGTTTTATGGGTTCCTGACACAGTTTGTTGGAGAATAAACACCCTGTAATCTGAGAAGCTCTGCTTCCGAAGTGTGATACTTAATGGCGTTTGTCCCTTTCTTCTTTGACGATGTGTTTTCATTTGTGACAGTCTTTGTAATCTAAAGTGTTAAATATGAGGTTTGTTCTCGTTAGTTTGGTTTAGATGTTTGATCTCTGTTTTCCTATGACGTATTTGGGAATTCGTAATTTGGTTGTATGTCTTTATTATATAGTTCATAACGGTGTGTCTAATAGGAGAGTATCATTTGGGAAGTTGGTATGACCAATAAAACCATAACGCTTATTCTACTCTAATACTTCTTCAAAAATGAAAGAGTTTTACATTTATATTATAATTATGAGAGTTTATATATATTTTTATTTATATACAATAATAACTAATATAATATACTATATTATTAAATTATTAAATTATATATATATATAATATAATATTTAATTATTTATATAATATACATAAATAACTTATATAATAATATATAGAAAATAATAAAAATTAATATATAATAAGATATGTATAGCTTAATTTATGATTTCGGTGTAAATAGGCTTTGATAGGGGTGTTATGAAATTAAGAATTATATTTTCGACTTCTCTAGGATTAGTAGTGACGCTTTAAAAGTTTGGAAGACGAGATGCTTTAGGGTATGATTAAAAAATATAAGTTTTAGTAAATAACTATTTTTTAACATAATAATAAAGTATTTAATACAAATATGATTAATCCATATATTGGAGGGGGTTAGGGGGGAGGTATTGGTGGTGTTTGATTTAATGATTTCTTTGATATTAGGTGTATGTAAATTAAAGTTTTTGAAGTAAAAAAATATGATCTTGAATCAATAGATGTTCAATATATATATAGATTTAAAATAGATCAAGGATGGGATGGGAGGGAGAAGGGCAGATTTGAATTTATATAGAATATTATGATTTACCCGCTAAGGAGTGTGGAAAAAGAAAAAATTCCTTACACATAAAACAGAAGTAACCTGGAAAATGCAAGTAAAAAACTGAACAAAACAAATGAAAACAAAAATAAAGTAGAAATCTCTTAAAAATAATAATATATGATATATATATATGATAATATACAAATAATAATTATATTTTAAAATATTGATCAAAATTTATAATACCAAGATTAACACAAATAAATATAAGGAAATTATGTAAATATATTAGACAGACAAAGGTGTCGTCTACGTATCGTATATAAAAGAAAGAGATTTTGTAATAGAATGTATTTGATCGGTAAATCGAATGTTTATAATCGAATGACGGACTAAATGGTCGTGTAAATTTGTTTTCATTTTGATTTTCTCCCCATTTTCTTCCTATTTGCTTGTTCCTTCTCATTCATTTTTGTTTTGATTCCCTGTGCAATTTGCTTCGCTGAAATCAATTCCGGGGATATAGCATTAAGACAATCATCCTGAATTAAAAATATATGAGGATATAAGACGAATCATAATATAAGATAACAGAAATGATATTGTTATAAAAAAATTTAATTATATTTTTGGGGGAAAAACTAAAGTAATGTATTATATAAACTCGGACAGAGTATGGAATTATTTTCATAACGGTGCGTTATTGTCATCCAATCTTGTTCAGATAACTCCCAGACTACTTTTACCTCTGTATGAAATAGAGAAAGGATTACAGGGTAGATTCGGAATTTATAACTGTATAATTTTCATTTTCAGGGAAGAAATACATTTGGGAAGCGGGTGGCAAATGGAAAGTAAAACAACATGTCTGTGATGAGGTTGAGTTAAAATACCCATATGGGAGGGAGTAAGTTTTGATGAGATTATCCCATTTAGCAAACTTCATCTTAACTAAGTTGGTTGGTGTGGATGCGAGTGTTTATGTGTGCATGATAGTAAGGATGTTTTGCCGATTAGCGGGGATGGTTAATGTGGAGGAATTTACCCCGAGTATACACTTATAATAAATATAACTACATATAGAGTATTTTAACAAATATACTTAATCTTTACCTCATCTACTCACCTACTCACTATACATCACTTAATTAAATGTATATCCCCAGCACAAACCCATTCATTTGAAAAAAAAATGTTTCATCTACCTCTATCTCTCTCACTTCTCTTATCATCAATCTCACACCTGATATTCTCTCATCTCATCTCATATACCTCTATGCATGCCTTACCTATCTATTCCTGAACCTAGTGTTGGTTCTTAGTTTGAAACTAACCAACTTCATTACAATAATATAATATTATCGAGATTGAGGGAATGGAGAACGGGCCTACACTTCTTACACATCAGGGATGAAAGGGAGCGTGTCGAACTTAGTCCGGAAGCGCACAAGGTCTTTTTCCCACAAAATATCTGCAAGTCCCCCGCCTACGCACAGAGCAACACAAAGAAGAAGAGCAGTCCCAGCTCACATTGTTGCTACCTGCAAGACGGACAACATCAGAAGCATCTAATAATCTGAAAGGCAATAAAGATCTTCAGGATATTTTATAACGTCGGACCTACATGTGAAAATCATGAATTATTAAATATATAACAAAAATGAGAAAGATTCAAGAAAATTTGTTGGAAATCATGAATATGTTTTATCGAAGAACGTGCATGGCTTGAATTTGTAAAGGGTCTATATTCTTTTATTTAATGAGATTTTTCAATTTAGATTGATGCCATGCGTTGCCCCTTTTCTGGTACTTGTACCCAATGTCAGATAACACTGCTTGACTAAATTACTATTTATGGCTGTGAGTGGGTACATTTGTGGTTATTTTATCTTTAAACAAGTCTCCAAGAATCAATGGTTATTAGACAGCTTGGATATCAGGTTCTGAGTGGAAAAAGGGTAAGTGTTGTCTATTTATTTCCTTTTATGGGAGCACAGCTATAATGATTGTCGTGATTTCTTTCTATCAATGCAAAATTTGTTGGAGAATATCAGAATAATTTCAGATTACATTGAAATATTTAGAATGGTATAGAATACCATTTTAAGTTTATTCGAAATCTATAATGTGGCTAGGTATATCGTGGTATTATAATATAATTAAATTATATAAGTATATATATAGCTAAATTATAATATATTAGTATATCTATATTATGATTTCTATGGTAATTGATAGGTATGTTAGAATCGATGTTATCTTTTATAATATATAAATAAATATAACTACAACATTATAATATATTATTTTTTTTTTATATATTATAATAATTAAAATAAATACACTAAATATAAATATATATATATAATACTATTTATACAATATATTAGAGAATTAATGTTAGCTTAAAAGTTATTGTTCAAATAATATAAGAATAAGACATCTTACATATAATGGAGTTTAACATATATTTTTCTATAGAATCATATACCAATTACTTTCAGATCTATGCTATGTGAGAGTTATAGATCATATGTAATTTAATTTTTTTCGTATCATGCCTTTGGCAGTTGGACTTCGTGCCATTTCAGGAGTTTGTAGCGGATTTGAATGAAATGGGGTGTTGCCATAATGGGTTTTTTTTATGTAGATGTGCGGAGAGATTTAGTTAATTCTGTAGGGTTTGATGATTTATAAAATGTTTATTGAAGCATATTTGAAGATATTTTATGGATTTTGATTATGGAAGAGAGTTCTGGGTGTAAAGTGTTTTGTTGTCTTGCTTCCTTTTTGGATTGGTTTGTCTTTTTTGGATATATGTGTGTGTTATTGTTTATGTAGTGTATTTAGTAACTTGAACTGTATGATAGATAAGTTTTATGAATTAGTTGTAAATTTTTTTCACGGATGAATGAGAGTGTTTCTGTGTATTTGTTGTTATTCATATCTAGGTCGCTTCATCTACTGTGCTGTTGATGGTGATTTTCTTCTCACGATGAAGTATTATGTCGTTTTGCGGAGAGTGATAATGAAGTGGCATAAAATAGTGTGTGATCTTAAGTCTCCTACTGATTCGATGGATGTGTAGGGTATGTTAAATCATTGCTCGTTATGAGTTAGAGTAGAGTAAGATTGTGGGTTATTTATGCTACTGAACAGCAATTGTATGGGTGACTGTGCTTGATTAGTGTGCTTTACTAAATATTATAACTTTAAACGGAGTGAGAGTAATTGGCACAGATATGATTTTATGATGTTAACTTATATGTATAGCAATATATACTCATTATTGTTATTTATTATCAGTAATTATAGATCCGGTTTTTTTGTCTATAAATTAGTTGTATGCCTATGTTGATCATAGCTACCGCTTAATTTAATCCGGTTTTTATAAGTATTTTCTAGCATGGATTATTTAGTGAAGTATATGAAAGGATATCACATTTTAGTGATCTTAGTTTGGTTATTATTTCTATATTTCTAACCGGATGATATGTTAATATTTTATAAATGTTTTAATGAGCATTCATTATCTTCGTAGCTTGAGTTACAGTAGATTATTTGGTTTGTATGTGTAATAGCTGTGCTCAACGCTGAACAGAAAAAACATAAAAACAGACAAAGCAGAGATACATACAGAAAATTATACCTCAATGGTTAAACAAAAAAAAGAATTCTAAATATAGTGTATCGCATTACGAACGTGATAAGTAGCACGCGAGATTTAGAGCCATCGCTTAGTACGATGAATTAATAATGCATACATAGTCTCTGCTGCGCGATATTTATGCGACTATTGTTAATATATTGATACTTGCAAGCAACTCTTATGGGATTTTCTATATTTATTTGACTTCAAATCTTCTCCGTACACTAAATCTATCTTGCATCGGAATGCTTGTCTTCTTCTCTATGAGTTACGGTTTCGGATATCCGACTATGTCTCTGCTACGATAAGGGTTCATAGATAGTCTTATCAATTTAGTATTATAATATTTAGTATTATTTATTTTGCTTTACAACATTTTATTTATTTATTTTTAATGATTAATAAGTTATTCTCAGATTGTAATGCTAGAAGATTTCATGTCTTAATTGTCTATTTATTATATAGTTTTTACGCTGTTTATTTTATTGGATGGTTTCAATTCTCGCTTTTTACTTTTAATAATTCTTATTATCATTGATTTTGTAGTTATTAATCTTTTATATATTTATATACTATTGAGATGTACTAGATATCTATCTATATATGTTGGTATGGACTTAGTGCTATGGTATAAGTGAGGCAAGTGCGCTTTACCTTATCATTACTTTTTCTCACGTTCCTTCTAATACTAGTGAATATCACTCATTCATTACTAGCCCTACTGTTTTGTTATGTTATATATAATATATAAAGTACATATAATATATGTATTATGCTGGTATTTGATTGGACAGAATAATGCCTTGATATGTAATTAATTATGAATATATAGGTATAAACTTCATCACTTCACCAATATTATTTTAGGCATATATAGAATATCAATAGATTCTTACTCAGTACGTATTTCTTTGGAGGAGGAGTGGTAAATAGAAGTTCAGGTAGTATGAATACTCATAGTGAAAAGTTCGGCCTGCATCCAAAATGTGATAATAGGCTATAATCGTATAAGATCAATGCATAAAGAAATCGTATAATCAAAAAGCCTTGATGTAATAATTTATAATTCTATATTTATATAATATATAATTGAAATAATATTAATGGTAATTAATATTAAAAATTCGAAAATTTTTGTATGGACTTAATTCTGTTACTTTTTTAATATGTTGTGAACAATATATAAGTTTACTATATATCTATTTAATAATAAACACTTATTAATAAAAGAATACTTGAAATCTGTTTGCTATATCAACATATTATTTTAGCTTGACTGGTCATGATTGATATATAGTAATACTCTATTTTGTTGGAGATGAGATATATAAATACTATGAATACACTGATGAGAGCTCTAAAACTATAAAGACATAAGGAATAATTTAAATACCGCTTAGCTCATTTTCTTAAATGGCAGTAACTAGATTGTCGTTCGTGAATCTAGATTTTTTCATAAATATAACAAATGTCACAGTAGAAAGTGCAAAAAACAAAGATGTACATTACGATTTTATTCCATAAATAGAAACTATTATTCATAATTGTGCAATATTTGACTGTACTTTTACATTTTTTTACCCTTTCCCCGACATCCTACACAAAGTATCGGTATCACCATTTTTTCTTCGAGTTAAAAGGTTAATCTTGCTATTTACACTGTGACGATGGCACCCTATGAGATAAGTCGAATTATATTGTGAATGTAGGGTATTTATTCCATTAATAACAAACGCTGAATAAGGAATACTTCAGACAGGGTTTTTTCTTTCCAAACATTTTATGTATTACAAATTACAGAAACACATTTATGCATTTATATTACTTCGGAATTAAAAATTAAAGATTTAAAAAAATACAATTTCATTGTTTAAATTAATGAAATAATTTTTTTTGGATCATATATTATTTATATACTATTTTAGTCACTCTATCTAGACCGGATAGGCTATCCCGAGGTAGTATTTGCGAGTATCAGTGCTATCGGGTAGCATGTCGGCACACATCTTTGGGGAGCTAACATAGCCGCTATCGGTGAGCACACGACGTCATCCGTTAATACATCGAGAGTTAACTTTTATATGATTTTTTTCTCAGTGCGCGGATACTATCTATCCAGGCGTTTTTTGAGAGCTACATAAAACAATAATAATGAAGATAATTCCTTTCGCTAGTTCTAAAATCTATATGCTTGAAGTTTTCTACCCATAGTGACTCTATATCTCTTTTTCCTTTTAGCAATTTTCCGGTATAGTATAGGTTGTTATTTAGATCTTCTACTATATTTTTTCTGTTATCTTTGTTTTTACCCGGTTTTACTTCTAGCTTCCTGTTCCTCCTTTCTTATATACACTTAGTTATTTTTTAGCGTTCTTCAGACTGGGTTTAGCTGTAATACATTATCATACATATCATACTGTATATCCATACTTGACAATTATATTTACATTGCTACACAGTTTTATTCTTCTAAATCTATTTCTGTTATTATCAATATGTATTTTTATTTATTTTCTTTCTTTTGTCACAGCTCACTTTTCGTGAGTGTTTGTGATGCGCGTAGTGATTTCTTTAAACTTTCATGATTATCTGCTACACATAATCTCATAAATTTGATTCTAAATTAGTGTATTTTAGTCGTCTTTTAATATAATATTACGATAGGTATTTGATATATAATTCTTAGGTTATTCGTAACAAACTCAATCCTCTCTCCTCAATTCTTCCTCTCTTTGTTTTTATTTGCGTTTTTTTTGATTATTTATTGTTTTCTTCGTCTATTCGTCTTCTGATGGAGATATGTTGTATATTATTATTTAAATAATGATTAAGCTTTTTGAATATTCATTATTATATATTTGATAGTAGTATATTTATTGTCAATATGGACGCGTGTGCTTTTCCTATTGACTTATACTCATAAAATTTCTAGTGGCTTGCATTCATTACTTACTCAGCTATAATTCAGTTGGTAATTATTACTACTTATTATACTCTCTTTACTATACTAATCAATTCTATATTATTTAATCTAATATGTTATCTGATGATCCAAAGATGAAGAAGAGAAATATCTCAATTCATCTCTCTACTATTTATTCATCATATTCCTCTCGCATATACTCGCTTATCTATAAATCAGTCATCATATTATTATATTTTTTATAATTTCAATATTGATGATATTGGGTGGTATCGATATGGTTCTCTATTAATTTAAACAATACGATCATCTACTCTAATTACATGTCTCGATGATCTTCGAATTCCTTTACTTCGTGTATGTTCTGGTAGGTCTTTAAATTATATTTTCTTCTTCTTCTCTTTATTACTTTACTTTCTTCTTTTGTTTTCTTGTGGCTCTTTGCTCATCTAGCTTGTTTAGTCAAAATTTTATTTTATTAACTTTTATGCAGACTAACAGATTTCGTGATAACTTATTTTGTATTACCTTCATCAATATCTTTTACCAATATGCTAAAATCTTTAGGATAAGCACAACGTTCCTTTTACCAATTTCTTTTGTATCATCGCATATTCTCTGCTTCATCAGCAATTACGCCTTATGGGATATGGTTTTCCTTCTCATGCGGATATATAGGTGCAAAGGAAGCCGAATCATTCAGTATTTGTACTCAGCGATCTGGATTCAACCTAATTAGTGAATATTACTACATCCTCACATTGTCCGTCTCTGTGATTGCGTCAATCCTCAGACAAATATTAGACAACAATATACTATGACGCAACTATAAATATGTCTATCTATTATCACCTTCGTCTCTAGAGTCTAAATAACTGATCCAAAAAAGCTATATACATTACTTACTCCGCCAATAAGTCTCGGAGGGAGAGGAAAGAAGATTCACTGAATCAGTTCCTGACATATTTTCATTATGTTTATATGCGATCTTTATCTCATGACGATAGAGTTAGATAGAATCAAGTCTTTCCCTAAAAGTTAAATAAAATATAGTTTATAATTTTTTATCAATGACTCAAGTGAGGTAAATTTTCTTTTTACGCGTTTCTCCATACTAAGTTTGATATACCATTTACGAAAGAGAAGGCATACGCTCTTACAATTTTTATTTTGTTGACATTTGAAAATGCTAGGATTTTGATTTTTGAGTATCTTCTATCCCATGTTAAGAATCAGTCATAACTCTAGATTCAATTATTCTTATAGCTGAATTCCTGCTGATCTAGCCACCAAAGATTTTAATATCACGGGACTTATTCACTGAATATTTCTACATCATACACGTGTTATTATATAAAATAAATCTTAAAAAATAAACAGCGTTCAATTATTCATTTATTTTCTCACTAAAACTCAATTCATAGTTCTAGTAAAAACAATATATCAATCGAAAATTAAGTGTCAATTATATTTTTGATATCGAATCGCGTACTGATCCAGAGCACTACGTATTAAATTTCGCGTCTTATAAAAGCAGCGCTCTATAGACAAGAGAGAGTTTTGGGAGCATTCATTAATCCACACGATATAGTGTGTCTGGTGAGAGTTATTTTTTGAGCATCTAGAGCAGGATTTTTTAGCTCTATATAGAGTAATGAAACTCGACAGTTTGATGACCAGATATGTTTTCACCCGATACGAGGGCAATTGAGCTTATCATTTTCGTCTTTTGCGTTGTCTGATATAGAAGTAGAGCTCTCTGTCTCGAACGCATGCTGCTCTCTCTCTTAGCAACGGGAATAAATTAACGTATTGTGGCTATACAAATAAATTGCTATGTCGTTAATGAAAAAATGTTTATACTTTAACCATTTAAATTCTATAAGCTCTGTGATAAATTTCATTCTATATACGCATGAAATATCTATTCTAAACAGTCTTGTCATTATCTCCCCAATTTATCTTTATGAATTACCTTTCTTTATTTAATGATTTTTAGGCACAGGAAAATAAAAAATCTCTTTTGCAGAATAAACTTTTTATATTACTGTGTTCTTATCTCCAAAAACACAAACGAAACTCTCGGAGAATATTGTATAATTTGGGATAGCTTTGTACTTTATAGATTATAAATTTTTGAAATGTAAAAACTTGTGAAGCTTACATTTTTTCAAGAGAATACTTCAATAATTATACAAAATGTATTTCGTCGTGTTACCAGTTCGTGCCATATTTCTTAAAGCCCTTTCTTTAATATTTTCTATATAGATTATTTTTTATTGTCATATCTTATATCCTTTGTATATTTTGTGGTGAATTCCAACACAACACACTTTAATTCTACAAAAAACTTTCACTCATCAGTATGAATTTATTTTCTCATTTTACTAATCGTGTTTGTGTACTGCTTTAATATATTATATTCATTAATTAATTTTGGTTTGTTTTTCTGAATTTAACTGTTTCTCAAATTAATATATTATTAATATTTTTTAAACCGTTAATTATCTCTTTTTTTTAATTTTCTTTCATTCTTTTCCTCTGTATTATTTAACGCATTATTATTATTATTTCTTATAATTTTATTCTTTTTCTTGTGTATTCTCTTTGTAATCATGCTTTGTGGGACGCACTCACTATACTTTTTTTTTGTGTGCTGGTAGATTGGCGAGGGGGTGATGGAGGGGCCGGGGGGCATTGGGGGGCGGACGACAGTTTTGCATGCGACAGATTTGCCGCTGTTGCATTCTTGCCCGGATAATCATCTACTGTCGGAAAGCTTTTCAACAGTTTTCTCGGTGATCATAGCGATCGCGCCAGAATCACTACTTTGTTTATGGGATCTACGAATATTCTAATTCTAATAAATATCTGTTTGACTTTGTTGGATTCTTTGCAACAAGCTGTGAAAGTTGGTTCATCGTGTGCAAGTGGTGCTTATGTTTTTTTTCCTGCCAGGAGAGTTAAAAAGTCTATGACAGCCTCACACCGTAAGTGAGGAAAGTTTGGACGAATCTTTTCTATCATCTGATAATTTTCTCATATTATATTTGCAACTCATAGATAGAAATAAGTTCTTTGCAAATTTTGTAAGTGAGTGCCATCATTTCTGTGTATTTATCATACTAAGTATCTTTTCACTCACGATTCTATCCCATTACAGCCTAATGATTTTGTCACAATAGAGCAATTTGACATAGTTATTATGTGGGTAAGCATGAGAAAAATACCTAGGTGATTTGTTTTGTTTAAGAAGATTTGGGGTTTTTCGAGTGTAAACAAAGAGGTTTGCCACTGCTTATGGGAAATATAAATTTTGCAATAAATTCTGAATTAAAATGTTTTTCTAACGATAGATGATAATATTACTTACGTGAGATACCTAATCTTCTATTAGGATACATAAAAATTATGATAAACAGTAACAAAGGTGAGGGCTCTTCCTCTCTCGATTTTTATTATTCATTTAATCATTTCGGCGGGCTTTCAGTATAGTGTCTTTCGTCTGCTGATTTTTCAGGATTTAATAATTACACAACCTCCAAGGATATCTTTCCTCATTTTGCGACATTTAGGTTACTCGCAACTTAGCTACTAAAATTGCACCAATAACGTTCATCCTTGTCCTTTCGTGATCGGCCTGTGTATAATTCGAATATAGAGTACGTGTTTATTTATTTTTAAACTGACCATAGCACTCAAACGTATTTCCTTCGACGATAGACCAGTGGTTAATTTACTATCTGAGATCACTATTGCTTGGAGCGCTTTATTTAAATACACTATACACGATTATATATAAAAACACAAACGTGGGATGTGAATTTTACCGCTCGCTCGTCTTTCTTTTTATGTCTTGATTCGGTTTAGCACACAACTATATTTCACGGATACACCATTATCAAAACTATAGTTAGGCGTATCATTAAGCTGCCAGTGTGCCATATTCCTCTATGTCCTTTAGAATGTTTCTATAATGATTTGTGCGTTCTTTGGCTAAATAATTTAGCATCTCCCCGAAATATTTAGATAACGATAGCAGAGTTCTTACAATCAATGCAGAAGTGTTATAGCTGGATCTGATTGGCGTGTGGGGTGCAGCTCTAGTCCGCAATGCGGTTGAGTGTTTAATCCTGTCGACAGATTTTTTCGAGTTGGAGGGTGGGCAAGGACCTTAAATTAGTGATTTGCGATTCGGTTCGAGAAAATATATCAATTTGCGCAACGTGCAGGTTTGATACACTCACACTTATCGCACTATTCATGTCACGACTCTATACGACGTTTTGAGGATTCCCCAATAGACTCGAGAATATACTTCAGCGTACATTCTCTCAGACCATTCTTAACATGATTACAGCACACTCTTCGCTTATAGATACGAGGGGGATTAGATATTTATCCCATGTCTTTTCAATAGATTTTGACAGAATAGATAATTACGACAAGCGCTATGGGAGTCTAGGAATCTGGTTCGTTAAGAGCTAGATATTTAGAGGTAAACTAATTTTTGAGAGACATCGATATAAAGCTCATCAGCACTATTCATGGCAAGAAGTTTAAATACATCACGCAATGATGCTCAATTCTCCTTTCACACATCAGACAGCACGATAGACAAGACGCACGGCAGCATGAGGAATGAGAGGACAAGATTGTCTACCATGCACCATTAATTCAATAGATAACTACAAGTGATAAGTTACAAGAGCAGTGATAGTACGTGGAACTCAGATAAATAATTGTTGACATTTATTTATTTCTACTCGATGGTAGGACAGCGAATGTTATTAGTGAGCGATCTTGAAGGAGCTGATATTTATTGTCACATTTTGTGTAGGGCTACTCTGATAATAATATCTTTTATGCACTGAGTGACAGACTTATTTTATCTGTTAATTACATTCAACGATAATATATACACAGATTATTCACTCTTAAAGGCTCATTACATTCTGGAAATTGACATTACCTGCACATTGGCTTTCCAATATACTAGTAGCATTTTTTCTTAATAAATTATACACTTTCTAGGATTTAGTCTATTACTTCATTTTATCTACGTATTTGGTGTGTTTTACTCATTTTATCTATTAGTACTAGTTTCATAATTATATATCTCTTAGAGACTTTATAGTGAAATTTCTATATATTATATTCAAATCTTATAACATTTACTATACTATTACTACTTCTTATATTATAAATTATAATATAACATATACTTTAACTTGTCTAACTTTTCATCTATTTTTCAAGCTAAATAGAAAACACATTAATCGTGGAAGATAAAGAAAAATCTGTCCTCCTCTGGTGTCCGAACCACTAGCACAACTATGATTCGCCTACTTTAGAGGAATTACAGCATACTTATCCATTTCTAATTCTGCTGTTCTTATTATATCGCGTACGAATGCACTTTTATCAATGATATACACAATATCAAGCAACTTTATATAATTTAAATTGAGTACGATCATTTTAAGTCCGAGAGTCAGCATCACTCCATGTGAGAGTGAGAGTATTATTGATTCAAGATCTATTTTCATAAGATAAAGGATATGAAATCTCTTTATATCATTGCTATCGTGTATATTATACCTATCTTTCTCGCGAAACACAAGATAAATGTTATGTTTTTCCTTTATATCTTTTACGTACTGTTCTATTCTTTACTACATCGAATTAATTTCGGTTATTGCAATGTTAAAATAATTACACACTAATTGGACATAACGAGGGAAGATGACGCAGGTCGCGATAATCATCCTGAGTGCAATCTTAATACGTCCTGTGACGGAGCTCGTTCGCTTAAAAAGTTGTTTCTTTGAATCAAACTTTTTTGTGGGCTTGGACGAGGATAGACTCATACCTGGTAAAAACGCGAGCTCTTCTGAGTTGGATAACTTGCATATAACAACCATTCAAGTCGCTTACATATTCCAACTTTAGTGGTATCCAGAAAGCGTATCCAGAGGAGAGCAACGCCTCTTTTAACGCTATCCTTTTGGTTTCTCTTCACGTCAATCTGTTCTTCTTAGATAGGTTGAAGAAAGAGAGTTGATGTCAATAATACTTCTCACGGGATAATTAGAGACGACATATTATATACCATATAGAGGGCGGTTATACAGGTTAGAGAGTGTTTTATGTATTTTTTTTGTTGGTGGGACGTGCAGTCGCACTTAATTTGGCGGAGAGGACAGATTTATTTATGTAAATGAAAATGGAATGGTGGTAGATGTGTTTTATATTCAGTTTAACAGTGTTGAATGTGTGTGGTCAGTTGTTATGAAGTGGTTCATTTGTGAATTTGATTGTTGGGATGTGATATTTATATATTTTGGAGGTAGGAACAATGAAAATGATCCAGTAAAGTTTGGTTATAAAATGTGTTGTAATGATAAGGAGGACATGTTTAAGTTTTTTGATAAGTTTGGAGTTGGTAAATAATGGTTATGTATGTTTATTAATTCATGATATATTGGGATAGGTAGGTGGATAATGGGATGCGAAGTCTTGGGTTGGTTGTAAGTGTAAGTTTTCGTTATAGAGGTGAGAATTAAGAATTTGTTTCTAACTCAAGATGTAAAATATCTAAGTAATTTAGTTGGTTCTTATTGGGTGGTATATGAGTGCTTTTATCAGCATAATATTTTGATGTGAGAGATAATAATAATATTTATAAGAGGTAGATGAGACTAGTTGGAGGGAGGAGGTAATATGTAGGGAAGTAATCGATGAAGTGATGAAATTTGATGGGTTATAGGGGGTATTTGATTAAAGTGATGTTTATTTGTATTAAGTCGGGGGTAGTTTTTAGATATGAGTGGGTGTTTTATTTTATAATATATATATATATAATATATACTATTATATATATTATATATATTATATTTATATATAAATATATATATTTACCATAAACCCCATATATATATATATATAATATTATATATATATAAGTATATATATTAAATTATATATATATATATATATATATATATTATATATATATATATATATTTCAAATGGCCTAAGTGGGTTTGAATCCTTACCTTGAGATGGTAACTCCAGTAAGTGTTACCTCGAGACCACGATTGGCTAAAAGGAAATCCATCATTTTACTCTGAAAGCTTAGCTCCAAGAGGAGCGAAGGCGTGTCTTGACACCTACCTCCGACGGGCCTCCCGCCAACACTCGGGGTCAGGGGCAAACACACTGGGTAATTTTTAACCGGACATTATTAGATTATTCAAAGATGTTTGTGCATATAAACGGAACAATTATTTGTATATTTAAATGGTCCTAAGTGGGTTGAACCCTTACCCTTGAGATTGGTACTCCAGAGTGTTACCATCGAGACGCAAGATTGGTAAAAGGAAACCCATCATTTTACCTCTGAAAGCTTAGCTTCCCAAGAGGAGCGAAGGCGTGTCTTTGACACCTAACCTCCGACGGTGTGTAAATTGACAAGGGCATTCGTCAGATAGATATAATAAGTTCAGAGTATATATGATATATATATATATAATATATATATATATTATAACATATATAATAAATATATAATATACTATATTATATATATATATATATATATATTATATATATATATAAATTGATAAGGTAACTGCATTAACTCATCAAAAGTATTGATAAATATATATATATATATTATATATTATATATATATATAAGTATATATATATATATAATATATTATAATATATATATATATATATATATATATATATATATATATATATTATATATATATATATATATGTAATATATATATATATATTAATTATATATATATTATATATATATATATATATAATCAATATATATATATATATATATATATATTATATATATAATTATTATATAAATATATATACTATAATATATATATATATAAAATAATATATAATATATATTAATATGAGATATGAAGTAATGTCACTAGTTAAGAATTTTTTGTGGGGGGAAAAAAAAAAGACTAAAAATGTGGTTATTTTTTATTTTTTTTCCATGTATATTTCTATGTAACATCAAAAGCGCGTCATGGCGAACAAGATGTGTGTTTTTCTTTTTTAAAAACATGCAAAAGGGAAATAAATTATAAATGTGTAAAAATAAATTATATTAAGTGAGGTTATGATACGTTAAGTAAGTATGATGAGTTACGTTTACTTTTATCATAGATTTAAATCTTAAGATAATTATTTAATTAAGTTTCTCGCGTATTACAACCAGTTTATGAAGCGACTAGAAACTTTATCTTTTGGTATCCTGGTTTTAAAAAAATACCATTCTAAAGTGGGAAAAATACAAATTTTAATAATATAATTGAAACCATCTTTTCTGTGTAGATAGATCCTATCTGAATAGCCTAATATATATGTATTAATTAATATAATAGTAATATATAAAAATAATAAGTAATGATAGATATTTTATAATTATTCTAAATTTATTTCTTGGAGTAATTAATTAATCTATATATATACAATATTTATATATATACACATATTATATATATTATTGGTATAAATAAATATATATATCAACTCCTCAACAAGTATAAACAAAGAGCCTAGTTTATGAACTGTAAATTCCTGTCACAGATGTTTCGTATTATCTTCAGTCATATGAGCGCCATTCAATGTACTAATCTAAATATAACGGTATACTATTATTTTATTACTATAAAATTGTAAATGATGGTGTCCGTAGAAGAACATTTTATGAATGGTTTTCAAATTAAGCTCAAACTGCTGAGTATTTTACGAAAAGAATCCTATGGACAGATGAAACAATCTTTTCATGGAAAATCATTTTTAACCAAAGGTATTAATTATCATGTATGGGCTAATGAAAATTCGGCAGTATAGCTTTTAACACGATTTTCAATGCAATGTATTGCTTGGGATTTCAAACGACGCCTTAATTAGTCCGCATTTTGTCCAAATTCGTTTGAACGCCGTCACATTTCTCAATTTCTTGAATTATAACTTCAACGGTCTGTTAGACAATGTTCTTTTACACCTTAGGTTGAATTCATGGCTTCAATTAGATGGTTGTCCTGCTCATTATGGCGGAGGCCCTCGATAATGGCTTAAACTTTATTTTGCAGGAGTATGGATTGGCCGTGGTGGATCTATATCGTGTCCGGCGCGTTCACCTGACCTAACACCATTAGATTTCTTTGCTTGAGGTACATTGAAACAAAAGGTGTATGGAACACCTGTTAATGAACTTAATGAACTGTTAATGAACTATTAATGAAATAACGTATTTGCAACAGGCTTATGACAGGATTAATAAGGAAGCTCTTTCGTAGATGTTAGTGATGTATGGTGTTGGTGGTAGGCTTCTGAATGGTACCCAAAGTATTCATGACGATACTGAAGCGTGTGTAAGAATAAATGGAGTCGAGATTTATTGGTTTAATATTAATAGCGTAGTGAACCAGGGATGTGTAATGTCTCCTTGGTTATTTAATTTGTATATGGATTTGATTATGAAAGAATTATTGGTAGGAGTGGCAGGGGATAGTGTTAGAATGATGGAGAATGGATCAAAGTAGAGGGTTCAATATCTTTTACATGCGCATGATTTGGTTTTGTGTGACGCATCTGAAGAGAGTTTCATAGGATTGGTAAAAAGATTTGGGAGGATGTGTAAAAGGGAGGATTTGAAAATAAACGCAGAAAAGAGTAAGGTTATGGCAGTGAGTGAAGAGAGTCCGCGGTGTGAAGTCATATTAGATAGTGAGCAACTGGAACAAGTATCTGAGTTTAAATATTTAGGATATATGTTGGATGAAAAGGGAACAGATGGTGCAGAATGTAAAAGGAAAGTTGTGAATGGTATTAAGATGGATCGTGCAATTAAATCCTTGGCGGATGTAAAGAGACTAGGTCTTTAGTGCGCTAGGGTTTTGCATGAGGATATGTTGTCACCTGTGTTAATGCATATTGAAACTATGGTCTGCAATAAAAGATATAGATCTAAGGTACAAAGTACTCAGATGGACAATCTTTGGGGGATTTTAGGTACGAGAAGAATTTATAAAATGAGGAATGAACGCATTAAGGTGTTGTGTTTTATGAAGAAGGAAGTAAATGAGAGAATAAACGAAAGTACATTGAAATAGTTTGGGCATATGGAAAGGATGGATGATATCGGGTTGGTTAAGCCGATGTCTAGTGGTGAGTGTGCTGGGAATCGCTCGACTGAGAGACCAACGAAATAGTGGATTAAGTCAGTAAAAGAATGCCTGAAGGAGAGGAATGTAAGTTTGGCAAAGGCGAAAAGAAAGGTGCATAATATGAGTGAATGGCGGGGTTTTGTGAAGGGATACGGTTGTGGGCTTTGCCCAGGGGATGTACTCCACATTGACAAGATAACACAGTGAGGGTCCGTTGCAGTCTCGTGAAGTGTCAGGGTGGATTTTTCTGCTTGCGACAATTTCTCAGGGGGACGGTAAATGGGACGGTAAGGCTTGACTTTCTTTTCGACTTGCGTCATATTCTTCTACTACTTTCCGTTTCGGTGTATGATACACATCTTACCCTCAATATGTAAAGTTGGAAGGAAAGATTATATATATATATATATATATATATATATAATATATATTATATCTATTATATAATATATATATATATATATATATATTATATATATATATTAATGTTATATTATATATACATCCGACTAACCTCTCCCCAGATTAGGAGTAAGTTACGTCGCATACACCGGAACCAGAAAGGTAGAGAGCTTGTCGCAGTCAGAAAAATCACCCAATGGTTTCACAAGATTGCGACGACCCTCTACCGTGGTAACTAAACTCGTCAATGTGGAGTTCATCCCCTTTTGCAAAGCCTTAAACATACCTCCTCACATAGCTCAGACCATTCAATCCTGATTACTTGCCTATTTTATTGCAGCCTTCATTCTCTTCCTTTCTTCAGAGCCATTTCTGTTACTTACTCAAGACAACTTTTTTCTTCAGGTCTTCGCCGTAGATTTCAAGCACCTACCAGTATGACCGCTTTAACACACCGCTTATGCACTCCATCTTTTCCATAGCTCAAACCAATCTCAATATACTCTCGTTTGTTCTCTGATTTATTCCTTACTTCACACCACACAACTCCCTAATGCATTCATTCCTAATTTTATCAATTCTTCTCACACACTAACATCCCTAAGATCGCATCTGAGCAATTGGTACCTTAGTATCTAATACGTCTTATTCCAACATAGTCTCACTACATACATTAATCAGGTGAACCAACATTTTTTTATGCAAAAACCTTGGAACACACCAATGAGTTAAGTTCTTTTATATCATCAAGAGATTTAATTGCATCAGTCACCTTCTTACCATTCACAACCTTCTACATCATCAGTTCCCTTTTCATCCAACATGTTAATTCTAAATATTTAAACTCGGACACTTGTAAAGCTTCACCATCGCAACATAACTTCACACCTGCGGGCCTTTCTTATCACTACCATCACCTAACTCTTATCTACATTTGCTTTTCAAGCCCATCCGTTTCCATACTCTGCCAAACCCTTATGCAAATCATTTCAAACTTTCTTCAGATTCTCCACACAAAACCATTTCATCAGCGTACAATAAGCCAGAGCACCCTCCACTCTACTCTATTTTCAATCATTCTAACACCTTCCCTTACTATCCTTACCTCTAATTATTTCAACACCCCATACATATACAAATTTAATAATTTAATAACACATCCTTGTCTTTCTGCAATATTGATATTAAATCATTCACTTTCAGCTACATTTATTCTTACACACGTTGCACTATCCATATAAGGTACATACCTTTGACTCCATTCAGAACCATACCACCAACACCAAATATCACTAACACCTGCCACAGAACTTCCCTATTAATCCTGTCATACACCTGTTGCATATCCATAAAACCTAAATACAAATTATTCTTCTCTTATATATATATATAAATATATAGTATAACTAAATAATATATAAATATACAATATAATATTATAATATATATATATATATATATATATATATATATATATATGTATAATATATAATATATATAATTATATATAAATATATATTATATATTATATATATAATATATATATTAATATATTATATATAATATATATATATATATATATATATATATATATACACAGTTTGTTGTCAACTGAAATTTTTTCATATGAAAAGTTGCACAATTGAAAAATAGTACTGGTGTAATTAAAAAAAAAAAAAAAAAAAAAAACATTGAGGAAAACAATTTTGAAAAAGTTCATTTTCAGCACATCAAAATACATTAAAAAAAATGCTTAATTAATAGCTTTAATGCCACAAAATATGTGTTGATCAGTGTAATTACTGAAACTTCAAAAAATTAAGAAAATATATATATAAATAATATAGATATAATATAATTATAATTACATAATGTAATTAATGTAATGTAATGTAATGTAATGTAATGTAATGTAATATAATATAATATAATATAATATAATATAATATAATATAATATAATATAATATAAAATAATGTAATATAATATAATATAATATAATATACATATAATAATATAATATAATAATAATATAATATAATATAATATAATATAATATAATATAATATAATATAATATAATATAATATAATATAATATAATATAATATAATATAATATAATATAATATAATATAATAATTAACAAAAATTAGTATAAATAAAAATAATATAATATAATCTAATCATTTTAAAAAAAGTAAAAGTTTTCAATTTCACACCAATGAAAATAAAATAAAAAAGTTGCTCTAGAAAGACTTTATATATTGTTAATGGGACACTTGAAGGAAGGACTTTGGTTTTGCAGAGAATATCACTGAATGAAAAGACCTTCCGCAAAAGTCGGGTATTTATTCCATCAATAGCAAAGCTCGTTACTAATGTAGTTACTGAATCTAAGCATGAAAAGAAAGCCGCTCACATTCTCCTCAAAGTTATAACAAATATCAATTATTAAGTGACAAATTACATCATGGAATAATATATAATAACTAAATAAATTTTTAATTATATACTAAATAAAAGAAATATAAATGAAATTATCAATTAAATTCATATTAATTAATTAAAAAAAGTTGTTAAATTGTATTATAAAAAATATGCACAAATAATTGATGTCATTTAGTCACTAAATTTTTAATTTTTTTCTGTATAATTTATTTCTACTTCCATTTCAAATTTATTATTATTATTTTATTATTATTATTATTATTATTATTATTATTATTATTATTATTATTATTATTATTATTATTATTATTATTATTATTATTATTATTATTATATTATTATTATTATTATTATTATTATTTCAAAAGATTATTGCTCTGGACAGCGTCGAGAGCAAATGTGTTTAACTTAGTGCTCCTTGAGTGCCAGATGTGGAGAAACGAGTGAGTGCGAGAATTGCCCCAAAAATTAATTTCTTCAACCTCAATTGATTATTATTATTATTATTATTATTATTATTATTATTATTATTATTATTTCCTGTATAAAGTTTTCGATCAGAGTGCAAAGGCTGATATGTCTTTATCAAGTTTGTTGTTAGGAAATTTTATATAATGTTTTGTATTATTTTAAATAAATATATAGTTCACACCTTCGGATCATTTGCTCTTAATCCAAATTTGAGGTTTGATAAAGTAGAGAGTTTCAATTTGGGAATCGAACCATCACTATCATTTCAAAAAATCCGACGCGTCATCACATTCGCTATGTCAAGATAAGGTTATTTATTGGCTTACATTTAGAATGTTCTGTAATTCCAACAAAGGAATTTGTCGCTAACTTTATACACTGTAGAATTTTTCGACATATCCACTAGGGCTTTTTTTTGTCGCTAACTTTATACACTGTAGAATTTATTGACATATCCACTACTACTTTTTTTTGTCGCTAACTTTATTAAAAATCTGTTATTAATTTATTTTTTTTCTTAGTTTTTTTTTTTTTTTTTTTTTTTTTTTTTTTTTTTTTTTTTTTTTTTTTGCTGAATCCAACTCCGGTTTCGGAGTTCGACCATTTTTAATTATATTATGTTCTCGCCCATATTGCTTATGAGCTGATGTGTAATCTCCTAGTATTTTGGACGCGAATGACGGTTACTTGATAAGTGTTAAGTAGAAGATATGCAGCAAAATTGATAATTTTAGTGGTTTGCGTTAGACTGAAAGTGAAAAGAAAGAGAAAACTAATCTAAATGAAAATCGAATGTATCACAAACAAACAGACGATTCGATATAAAATAAGCGTTAACGATGAAATATACTTTTAGATTATGTTAAAATATTTAAGCATAATAAATTTATGAGCCAGAAAATGTGTCTAACAAGGAAATGTGATAGTAACACCAAAGTTTTATAGAAAGATGCAATCAACAACGCCCTCTGAGTTGAAAATAATGTAAAAGTTTTTAATATTTGTTTAAAGCTCGTAGGCGATAGGTTTAATTATCGCATAGAAGATACTAAAAGTTTCTCGATCCTTCTAAAGTTGATCGAGTCTTTCACTCAATTATTGTCAATGAGGTTGGAACCAGACTCTGTTGGATAGTCTCGAAACATCATCAGTATGACAGGAGAATTACATCTTTGTAAAACTAATCTTGTAATTTGGCCTTATTACAGTGTTGGTGCCAATTTATGTCTATATAAAAATTGTTTTAGGTGTCATATAATGATATAAATATTTTGAGGGTAGTCTTTGCGATAGTGTATTTGGACAATCTGTTCCTTGTACAGAGGGCGCTAGTTGCAGAAGGCTATTTAGCATTATTCTTCTATATTACCTAAATTATGATGACTAGTACAACTCTCATAAAAGCGGTTATAAACACTAACATTTTAATACAATGGCTCAGAACTGCCGAACACTGGTGTTGGTACTTGGATCATTGCAGCCACAACAAAAAACAATAAAAAACAAAGATGGTTGAGAAAAAGAAGAGAAAATACCTAGTGGAGTAGTTCAATAATACCTATACTACGCAGTAGTCATAAAGTTTTAGACAGACAAAAATAAAGTGTAAGATAAGTGGATACTTGTCAATGAATATCTCACAGTGCTACTATAGAGTGTAACGGCGCAAAGAAAAAAAAGCCCTAGTGGAATATGTCCGAATGTATCACTTCTCACATTGTGCTAATAAAGTTAGGCGACAAGAATTTACCTTCTCGCATTGTTGAATTTAATTTACAGAAACATTACATTAAATGTAGCTCTATAATAAACATACCGCAGACCTAATATTCTCATGACATAAGCGTTGGAGGGAATAAGTAGACTGATCTGCGTACGTATTTGTTTTGAAAAAGTGTTCTACTAGTGAATAAGTGTTCGATATTCACAAATTGATAAACTCTTACTACAGTTTAATCAAAAAGTTTCGTGCTACACATAATATAGGATAATTTAGAGAATATAGTAAGGTTGCAGACTAACTATATATTTATTTCAACATTCGTAGCATATACCACAACAAAAATTAATATGAAAAATATTTTCCTAACAACAACCCTCGTCAATTCTCCAAGTTCAAGTCAAAATTTATATCAGGATAATACTGAATATTATTAAGTAAGATTGACAACTAATATATAATAATAGATATAATATAATAATGAAGAATAATAGAAATTAGTTACTTAATATAAATATATAATAATAATTATATAATTAATAACATTCATCCATAAATAATATAATAATAATATAATAATAATAATAATAAAAATAGTGTATAATTACAAATATTTCAATTACTAATAAATAATAATAATATAAAATAAATACAATAATCATATAATAATGATATTAAATTAATTAATAATAACCAATATATTAGGATTATACAATGATTAGAGGGGTCAATTAAAATGACTGATAGATAAAAATAATAATAATAAAAGGTAAATATATCAAATATAGAGAATAACTAAATGGTCTGAATAGTGTGAAGTAGATAATAAATAGTGTAGTTGACAGAAAAAAATTTGAAATCATATTAAGTGCTAATCTTTTAATCAAATATTGCGTGGTGTGCAGTATTTATTGTTAGTAATGACAGAAACTTTTCAAATTAAAGATGTTTCAGACAACTTTTATTATAATTGGGAGGTATTAAATATGAATTTAATGCTGATTATACTATTAATGATTTGAAATGTGTTGCTCTTTATTTAGTATATAATTACAAAATTTATTTAGGTGAATTATATTCTTTCAAGTTGATAGATTATGTTAGATGATCCTCTTGATATATTGAATATTCTGTTATCACATCTTGAGGAGAAGGATCGTAGCTGTTGCTTTTCTATTTTCATCGCTCTAGATGTCAGAAGTGAAATAGTCTAACCGTACGAGCCTTTTGGCTATTATGACTGGATATACAATACCACCTCTTTGCGGATAGGGCGTGCAAAGCTCTTCTCATTCAATGTGATATTCTCATGCTAAAACAAAGTCCTTCCTTCAACGTGTCCATTATACAATATATACTTAAGTGACTTCTTAGAGAACTACTTTTTTCATCTTATTTATTTTTTGTGCTTTATTACACATTTAGACATTTTCATAAAACTATTTTAATCTTTGAAATGACTACTAGCAGGGAAAAAAAAGTAAAAAAAAAATGGTGAGAATATGACATTTATATTATACTTATATGTTATATTTATTTATACAAGATAAAATTTATGAAAAAAAAAATTATGTTCAAGTTTATGACCTTATCTTTAGGAGTAATTTTTTTTTTCAATCTTTTAACTATTATTATATTAATATTATAAATTATATTAGAGTATAATTATAAATGTAAATTTAGTGATATTATTATTTATCAAATTATAATGGTAATTACATTTATGATAGGGCCAATAATATAATAATGTATATTATAGGTTATATTTAATAGTTATATTCATGTTCAAACATCTAACTAGTTCACACGCATAGATTACAGTTGACATGACGATTTACATTACTATTATATATAATATTATATCTATTATTATTTATGATCATTTATTTATGTGGATTTCTTCAAATTTTTTGATAAGTTTCAGTAATTTACACTGATGCAACACTATTTGTGGCATTAAGCTATTATTAAGCATGTTTTTTTAATGTATTTTGATGTGCTGAAAACGAAAAATCTATAGGTAGGCTTAATATATCGTTTATGTTTCTTATTTTTTCTTTTTAAATGTGATTACAGTGCCATAATATATTTTTCGCAATATGTGTGACATACTTTTTACATATGAAAAATCATTATTCAGTTGAAGACGATATCAAGTATCTCGGTAGTATATATATAATACATGGATAATAATTAATAGAAATAATTATATATATATCCTAATTATATTTCTATTATATATTATTTATATATATTATATATATCTATATAATTAATATGTTTAGCATAATTATATATATATCATAATATATATATATGAATATATTATATTATATATATATATATATATATATTCTATATATTATGTACTTATAATAGAAAATTTTACTTATAAGTGATATAAATGAATATAATAATATATATATATTATATATAATATATATAATATAATTTATATATATATATATATATTGGCAGGTGTTTTGAAGAAGATAACATGTGTTTGTTCAAGAGTGCAAGGGTTTTCTGAATGGAAACATCCGAAAGTATGTATCGACGATAGGTGAACGTGTGTAAGAATAATGGAGTTGGAAGTGGATTAGTTTAAGATAGTAAAAGGGGGAGTGCAGCTTATACCCCAGATGCAAGTACATCCTTGGTTATTTGGTATATAGATGAGGTTCATGAAAAAAGTTAGAGCAGGGGGAGGGCCACAGTGGAAAGGTGGTAGAATGATTAAATGAAAGTTGAGGGCATTCCTCCACTTTGAGTTAATATGCAGGTGATTGGTTTGGATGGCGAATCACGAAAAGAGTATTGATGAAGGATTGGATAGAGGGGTTTTTGACAAGAGTGTAATAAAGAAGGGGTTGAATGAAAAAGCAAATGTATAAGATTCATGTTATGGTCAATCATGAGTAAGGAAGCGCCGCGTGTGAAGTTTATGTTGGATGTGAGCAGCTTTTAACAAGTGTCCGAGTTTAATATTTAAGAATATGTTGGAAGTGAAATTGTTCATTCTTGCGACATTTTCTGAATGGGTAAGAAGGTTTACTATTTTGAAGGCAGAGAAAGAGTTAAAACTGAAAGCTTGATTGAATCAAAAGAAGGTGGCCGGAGCAATTAATCCTTGATGGATATAAAAGAACTAAGTCTTGAGTGTATGTCAAGGTTTATGCCTAAAGTATAAGGTGTTATATCACTGTATTAATGTATAAGATTGCGTGAGACTATGGTCTGGAATAAGAGGTTATAGAAATCTAATGGTGACGAAATGTGCTCAGATGGGACTTCTTAGGGGCATAAGTATAGGTATGTGAGAATGATTGATCAAATTAGGAATGATGCATTATAGGGAGTTGTAGTGGCTGTGAAGTAAGGAATAAATCAGATGAACAAAACGAGAGTATATTGAGATGGTTTGAGCATATGGAAAGGATGGATGATAGTCGGTTGTTAAGCGGATGTATAGTGGTGAGTGTGCTTGAAATTGCTCGACCGGCTGAAAGACTGAAGAAAAAGTTGTTTGAGTAAGTAAAGAAATGCTGAAGAAGGGAGAGACATAACAGGTGCATTAATAGGGAGTACTAGGATTTGTACTGTGCTAGGATTTGTGCGGAGGTAATGGTTTTTAAGCGGTTTAGTCAAAGGGATGACTCACATCTGGTACGAATACACGGGAGGGTCGTCGCAAGTCTCGTGAAACCTTGGGTGGATTTTTCTGACTGCGACAAGCTCTCTACCTTTCTGGTTCCGGTGTATGCGACGTAACTTACTCCTAATCTGGGGAGAGGTTGTGGATGTTATAGAATACTATACTTAAGTCTATATATTTTATCTATTATATTTATATATTAATATTATATATAATATATCTGTATATTATATTATATATAATAGCTTATATATATATATTATATTATTAGTATATCTTTTTGTTTTATATAATATCCTTACAAAAATTACATATGATGGGTAATGTGTGTATTATACTAATCCGAAACGGAAGATTAGTCAGATAGAAAATAATAGACGCGAAGTCAGAGCGAAGAAAGTCAGCCTTACCTCCGTCATGGAACGGTCCCGCCACGTGACGTAAATGGTGGGGAATTCGCAGAAGCTCAAGAAAAATCCGAACGCCCTGACATCTGATCATCGAGACTGCAACGGACCTCACTGTGTCATTATCTCGTCAATGTGGAGTACATCCCCTGGGCATAAGCCACAATCCGTATCTCCTTCATAAAACCCCGCCATTCGCTAGTATTATGCACCTTCTTTTACGCACTTGCCAACTATAATCACACATTCTCATCTACACATTAGGACATTCTTATTATTTCTCTGTACTTTATATTAACATATTTATCGTTAGGTCTCATCAGTCGAGCGAGTATACCATCAGCACAGCTCACCCACTGAGACAGTCGCTTCATACCAACCTGACTATCAATCCATCCTTTCACATATGCTCACAGAAATCTTATTTAAATGTATTCTCTTCGTTTTTTCTCATTATGCCTATCTTCAACATAATACACACACCGTAGATGACGGTTTTCATGTCTCATTTTATAAATCTCTTCTCAGTGACCTACATAATGCCCCAAATAATTATTAACTTAGGATGTTACTGAAGCCATTAGATCTAATATCTTATTAGATTTTTAAACCTGTCATTAACTACTGGTGAAACATATATCATGCAAACCCTAGCGCACAAACGAAACTAAGTCCTCTATACTACGCTCCGCCATAGGATTTATTGCACGATCATCTTAATCCATTCACACTTTCCTTTTACATTCTGCACCATCTGTTCCCTTTCATCCAACATTATAGTCTAAATATTTAAATAGCTCAGATACTTTGTTCCAGTTGCTCACCGTATCTAACATGACTTCACACGCGGACTCTCCTTCTCTCACTGCCATAACCTTACTCTTTTCTGCGTTTACTTTCAATCCTCTCCTTTTACAGATGCATCCACACATATTGACGTATTTTACTCTGAGATCAGCGGTATGATAACTCTGATCAAGGATGCGGTCCGACACTAACAACCAAATCATGCGCATGTAAAAGATATTGAACCCTCTACTTTGATCCATTCTCCATCATTCTAACACTATCCCCTGCCACTCCTACCAATAATTCTTTCATAATCAAATCCATATACAAATTAAATAACCAAGGAGACATTACACATCCCTGGTTCACTACGCTATTAATATTAAACCAATAAATCTCGACTCCATTTATTCTTACACACGCTTCAGTATCGTCATGAATACTTTGGGTACCATTCAGAAGCCTACCACCAACACCATACATCACTAACATCTACGAAAGAGCTTCCTTATTAATCCTGTCATAAGCCTGTTGCAAATACGTTATTTCATTAATAGTTCATTAACAGTTCATTAAGTTCATTAACAGGTGTTCCATACACCTTTTGTTTCAATGTACCTCAAGCAAAGAAATCTAATGGTGTTAGGTCAGGTGAACGCGCCGGACACGATATAGATCCACCACGGCCAATCCATACTCCTGCAAAATAAAGTTTAAGCCATTATCGAGGGCCTCCGCCATAATGAGCAGGACAACCATCTAATTGAAGCCATGAATTCAACCTAAGGTGTAAAAGAACATTGTCTAACAGACCGTTGAAGTTATAATTCAAGAAATTGAGAAATGTGACGGCGTTCAAACGAATTTGGACAAAATGCGGACTAATTAAGGCGTCGTTTGAAATCCCAAGCAATACATTGCATTGAAAATCGTGTTAAAAGCTATACTGCCGAATTTTCATTAGCCCATACATGATAATTAATACCTTTGGTTAAAAATGATTTTCCATGAAAAGATTGTTTCATCTGTCCATAGGATTCTTTTCGTAAAATACTCAGCAGTTTGAGCTTAATTTGAAAACCATTCATAAAATGTTCTTCTACGGACACCATCATTTACATGGTAATAAATTATTGGTATACGTCTGACTAGTGACATGAATGGGCTCTATGCGAAAGGATACTATAACATATGTGGACAACGAATTTACAGTTCATAACTACTCTTTGTAAATACTTGTTGAGGAATTTGATATATTATACTATATATATTATATATCTATATATATAATTTCACCTAATTAGTTATATAAATTACTTTTTTTTTCTTATTCGCTATATATATATAGTAAATATCTAAATTATATACTACATATTAATTTAGTAACGTACTAATCTATTATAATATATATATATCTTATAAATTGGTAGATTTTGTACCCCTATTCGTAGGATCTTTGCTCCGAAATAGATATATTTATTGAAAATTTTGTATTTCTTCCCACTTATAAGAAGGTATGTTTGTTTCGTTTACCAATCAATAAACTAAAGATAACAGTTTTTCCTCAGTCGCTCTTCACACAAAGAAGGTTCTCAGTAATTACGTATGATCAAACTAATTAAATAACTTTAATTTATGAGGGAATATAGAAATCTATGTAAAGTAACTATTAAAGTTGCGAACTTAACAACATTCATAACTATTTACTTAACATATCATATCACTACTTACTCTTAATATAATTTATTTATATCTTTTGATATATAATATATTGTCCACATTTTGCATTTGTTCCTTTAAAAAAGATTAATACTATCATCATCTGAGCATAGAGGTCTTTGTAGATTTTTTTTAAAAATAATATACATGAAAAATAAAAAATACAATTTTAATCTTTTTTAATTCTTTCCACCAACAAGAAAATTTACAGTAGAACTTATTTTGGAATATAAACTAAAGGAGATACTCCTACCTTGAATAATTATATATTATATATAAAATATATATATAATAAATAAAAGTGTCCTGATTTTTTATTAGTACAATATATATATTTATATATATACTAATTTATTCACTAACTAAATATAATAGTATATAATATATAATATTATATATATATTAATATAGTATAATATATATATATATAATTATATAATATAAATTATAATATATTATCTAATATAATATTAATATTAAATTATATATATAGGTACAATATTATATATATATATATATATATATATACTTATATATATAATATCTAAATACTATATACAGTATATATATATATATATATATATAATATATATATATATAATATATGTAATAATATATATATATATAATAATATATATGATTTAATCAATACTTATTGAACACTAACCGGCTCCACCTCACTACATTATCATTTAATATATAGTCATGTTTATTAATAATACTATATATATATATAATATATAGTTATTATGTAGTATATATTATAGTATATAGTAATAATATAGTAATAAACATCAGAAATAATATATATATATACATCTCATATATATATATATACTCTGAACTTATTATTTTCTTATCTGACGAATGCCCTTGTCAATTTAACCAAAACTATACTCAAGAGTGTCTCCCCCCCCGCGGATAAAACGCGTTTAAGGGGGGTTGGGTTTTCAAAAAAAGAAACCCAAGGGGGGGGGCCCCCCCTTTTTCCCCCCTCGACTTCTCTTGGAAGCTAAGCTTTCAGAGGTAAAATGATGGTTTTTCTTTTAGCCAAATGTGGTCTCGAGGTAACACTCTGGAGTACAATCTCAAGGGTAAGGGTTCAAACCACTTCGGACCTACTTTGAAATATACAAATACCATTGGTTCACGATTTATTTGGGACAACATCTTGAATATCTAATAATTGTCCGTATAAAAATTAGCCCAGTTACGCCATCACATGACCCGAGTGATTGGCGGGCGGCCGTCGAGGTTTAGGTGTCCAGACACGCTCTCGACTCGCTCTTGGGAGCTAAGCTTTCAGAGGTAAAATGATGGATTTCCTTTTACCCATCGTGGTCTCGAGTAACACTCTGGAGTACCATCTCAGGGTAAGGGTTCAAACCACTTAGGACAGCATTTGAAATTATATATATAATATACATATATATATATATATCTATATATATATAGGTATAGTGATGAAAAATTTAATATGGAAAAATGATATTATAAATATATATATACGTATATATTAATATATATATGGTGGTGGGTAAATATATATATATATAATACTATATTACCTATATAATATATATATGTACTATATTATTTTATATATATATCCATATATATATATATATATATATATATATATATATATATATATATACCCACTCAAGCTTTTAGAAAAGAACTAAGGTCTAAGTACATAAGGCTAGTATATATATATCGTGTATAGTATTATAACTATATATAAAAGTTTTCTATGAATTGTAGGAGAATGAACAACTGAATATATTAGTGTTTTGGTATGATGAATTAGTACATATACGTCTCTCTTATCTACGTACGGTTCATAAGGTTTTTAGTCTCATATATGATATATTATAGGGTATATATATATATTATAAACTATATATATATATATATATAAATATTAATAGCTAGTATATAATAATTATCTATAACATATATATAATATATATATATATAATACTATACTACTATATAAATCCTAATGCATACCCGGAATTGATAACTTAGTATAATACTAAAGAGAACAATTACGCGAGATAGAAAGAAAATTGCTCCTGTGAGGGATAACCTGTTCTAATCAACCATGTATGTTGCCGGTACTGGTACAATATACGGTCCGACGCTTTACCGTTGAGAGGCTTTATACACTCAAAGCCACAGAAATTTTGACCTTCAAGAACATCCAATTAATAGCGAAGTGTAACATATGCTCGCGATACAACGGCGTATTCAGAATAGACTACCTTAAGGTTTTCTACTTTCGTCCATCTAGCCATCGATTTACGACAATATTCTGAGTAATTATTTTATTATCTCATTTTCTAGCACATAACGTAATTACTATAACGTTATGTAAAAGAAAAGAACAGATACGGAAAGATAAAAGAAAACTTACCTACTCTGGGGTATAACCACCGCATGTGAAAGAAAACTGGTGATATTGCCTTGACGGGAGCTCGCTCGCCTTAAAGTCGTCCTTGAATCAAACTTTCTTGGGTTAGAGGATGGCTCTACGGTAAAGCGATAAGTACGTTGCTTCTAAGTAGCAACATGCAGTGTTCGACACTTGTTAAAATCTTTCCACGGAAACAAAATTGTCTTTTTCTTTACTATATACAAGTATATATATATTATATATATATACTATATATATATATAATATATTAGATAATTATATATTATATATATATATATATATATTATATATAATAGATATTATATATATATATATTCATAATTATATATATATTATATCTGGAGCATTCACTTCTTTTCTCTATGCCTTTAAATAAAACTGATGAATTCTTCGAATATAACTGAAGAATAAGCGTTGTTATCGTGTATTTGATTTACTGTCATCCCACAATGACAAATTATGTCACTAAGCTCTTCGAGACCTTAAAATCTTTTCAACATAGATAGAAATGCATACAATCAATTCTGGTTCCATCCTACCGATCATTCTGGTTCCTCTACCTCACACTTTTTCTGACATTTTGTTATTTTAAAATGTCAAACTTGAACTTTGTATTTTTCTTCCTCTCCTCTTCATCTCGTCTGCAATACTGCTGTTCTAACTTCGCTGCCGAGATGTTCGCCGTTAGTTCCCCTAATTCTACTTGTAGTTAGTTTGAGACCTATTCTTTCTGTCCTCCTGCTCAACTATTAAAATGCTATTTCTGTACCCTCTCGAGGTTGATATAAGTGAAGTCTGAGAGTCCTGAAGTTGGGAAACCTTTTTCACCAAATCACTCTCAGTCTTCTCCCTCCCTGCTGGAATAATGCATTAATCCAGCTTCTTTCAGCACATGCCGATTAAAATCCAACCATCATCCTGCGGCTTAACCTCTGGTCTTCTCCTCTGTAATGCTTGGAATCTATTCTTAGCAGGATCATTTAGAACACTTAAGGGAGCTGTATTTGGTAGGTACTCTTAACTTTAGTAAATCTACCCCATGATTTTAGGTTTTAATACGGGCTCTAGAGCAGAATTTACTGCTCTTTTGAATGAGTTATTTTAAAGAATAAAAAATATTTTATTCATTATACGTGATGTTAGGGAGTGAATTTTGAAGTCGAGTAATAGAGTGATCAGTGATATCTTTCTTTATTATTCATTCGACAAGAATGATTTTCGATATATAAATTTCAAGAATAGCTGTATATTTTGTTTAAATAAATATTTTGTATATATATGGATTTGCCGCTGTGCATGGAAAAATTTCAAATTTCGACATTCCATAAGCAGTGCAAGCTTATGGTTGGCAGGAGGTATGATTTTCTAAACAAAAATTGTCTCATCTTCAAAATACACATGCCTTGAAAATTTAAATGACGGACGAATAATGCCAAAAGTTTTCATATTTTCTATTTCTTATTGCATGAACAGGGCAATTTCAGGCATGCAACTTTTTTACATTTACCCGATGAAAATGAAACTTCTGGCCACCAGTAACTCAACAGTCACAATATATGTTATTTAGATTACTTATTGTATTCCCAACGGTTAAAGGCTAATCACGAGAAAACTGCTGAAAACTTTCTCGAATGTTTCCCATGAACATCAAAAATCAATTTGCATACAAAAACTTTATCTAAGCAAAAAATGTGTATCTTCAGTTCACTATGTATGGTTTAGTACTCAAGCTGAAAAAAGAAAATGCTCAAAAGTTTTCGTTTTTCATTTCTTGGAGCAGCCCAAAAAATTTAATGATTGGTATCATGCAACATTTCTATTATTCATCTGATGAGAGTGAAATTTTTGCAGCTTTGTAATTGAGGAGATACAAAATTTTTATTTAGATAAATATTTTGAATTGGTTTTGCCGCTGGTCACGGGAAAACTTTGTACCTGCGGAAGTTTCTACGAGCAGCGGCAAAACCGTTGGACATTCAAAATTTAGCTAAGCAAAATATTACTATCTTCCAAAATTTAAGATGCTCTTGAAAATTTTGTATTAATAAGACAGGTAAAAAAAGTTTCACACTTTTAGTTAACACTAAACATTAAATTTTTTTTAAATAATTGTGGCACAACTCTTTTATTATTAAACTCAAATTCAAAACACCAAACTGACACACATAAGCCTGAAGAAAAAGAACATGACAAGTAATAAAACGTCTCCACAACTCCCAAAACAACTCCCCACCCACACCCCAAGCCTTAAAAGGAAATCATTCTCTCCCTTTCCCCAAAGAGCAATGCGGAATTTTATCTTAACTTTGCTCGTGTTTTCCGCCTAAAATACCATCTAAATAGCAGAAAAATACTTTACTCAATCTTTAAAGACAAATTATAAAATCAAACTATACCCCCATTCAATACACAAGAGTTTATTTTTTACTAATCAAAAGCTTAAAAACTCTCTAGTCTAGTCTGCATTTAAATATTTCTAACCTCTTATATTAAACATTCCTTTGACGAAATCCCTCTATTTTTATCTATTATAGATTTCAACAAATCTGGTCACCAACTATATCCATCAATTTAAATTAAGACAATAATCATACAAATTAAACCCAGAAAACTCCAACCCTCCCATTCATTTATCGACCAAGATTCTTTCCTTTCCTACTTGTAAACTATCGAGAAGAGATAATACCAGCTAAACTAAACTCTACTCCTTTCACCTGTTAAACGCTCCACAACATGGCTTCCAAAAATCTAGCCCACTCGGGATAGTTTCTCGAACAAACATCACACAAAAAATGATCATAAACTGAGTAAACAAAAAAGCCTCCATCCCTAATAGAACAATAACTCCTAACATCGATATTAGTAAAAACGCTGACACAGTATCCAGACACATACTATTCAAAAACTCTAAATTGGGTAGAATTAGTAGCATTTATAAAAAATGGCTGGCTACTATCTGGACGCACCCGCACAGATCTCCAGCACACAATTTTAAAGGTAAAATTAAGAACAGAGTCCCTGTGGTTGGCTCTGCTCATTCAGCTTAACCTCTTTCAGCTGACATCTCCACCACCTAGTTTTCCACTCCACGACTTATAGCTATGCAGATGACATAAACATAACCAAACCAGAACCCCTGTGTACCCATCGCCATATCATGCTCAAACCTAATATCTAAATCACTGGTGCTTGCTGTTCTTTCCAACAATGTCAAAGCTGTCAGGAGAAATCACCTAACGGACACGATTGAGTATATATCATCATCATTACAACTGGGTAATAAAACACTCCACTTAATAATCAAAACACCAAAATTTGGACACCTCAACTTCACCTCTACACTCCTACATTCAAAGCGTCATAAGCACAACAAACAAAAAGGTAGTCAATGTCCCAACAACTCTGGTCTCAACACAGTTCAGAAATAAGTAAATCTTATACTGACAATTAATATAATATAAAACACTCCTTGATTACTAAATACACAAACTAACAAATAATCTGGCACCCTCAAACCTCATCTACCAATAGAATCAAAATTCAAAGAATACAAAATACTGCCCTACATCAACAAGTCGTACCAAAACCACTCCAATCCAACATTTACAAGAGGAAGCAAACTCATTCAGAATCATTTATAGAGATGATATGAGCACAATTTCATGCCAAGAAGTTTTGACCTGACCCACCCATTCCAGAACTGCTACCTACCAAATCACATTGGGCATCTTTTAAAAATCACTTCTCATCTGCCCTCTACTACGGCGAATTCCTTTAGGAAACCATTCATTCTCCTAACAACACATCTTCTCTAAACATATTCACATACCACACAGTGCTACCTCTGGGGCAACAGCCCACCAAATCACCCTATAAATTCCCCAGCTTTAAATATCAGCACAAACACATCAATGAAAGACGCAAATCTCACCTTCGAATTGAGATCCCATCACCGAAAGCCCAGGAACGCAACACAGTTTTGGATTCAAGACGCCACCTCTATACTCTGGTCAGAAGACGCGAATAGAGGCTGGAAGCAGTCAGATCTCCTCCTTCCTCCAAGACGCCCATATCTCACCCCCACAGAACACTTTATCAGATTTATTCCCTGAGAACCGTGGCTCTCGGCCCGGCGTAGGTCACCGGTTTCCGATATCATTGCATCCTCCGCCGTTGAACCAGGGTCAATATAGAGATATATATATATATATATATATATATATTGTTATATATATGAGACTGAGCAGTTATATATATATATATGGTGGTTGTTATATATACATTGATATATATATATATATATATATATATACATATATGTATATATACAAAGATATATGTTGTTAGATGAGTTATATACATATAGCATATATATAGTATAGGTTATTATATATATATGTTATTACACATGAAGTGATATATATATAAAGAGATATTACTATATATATATATAATATCTATATAAATATTATATTAATATATATTATAAAAAAAGAGTTAATAGCAGTATATATATATATATATATATATATATATATATATATATATATAGAGTATATATATATATATGTGGTTATTATTATTATTACATATACATATATCAAATAAATCTCTACTTATTTACACACTGGACCGGGGAGGCTTTAGACTAAAAAGAAATTTCGCAGGCAGCCCCCAAGATGATAACAAGCCTGCTTTTGATGGGGAGAAATAATTCTTTTCCCATGTTCCAGGGAAGTAAATTGGAGAGGTTAGGTTAGGCTTTAGGGTTACAAGCTAGGTAAGTTAGAGATTAAACCTAGGCTCAGTTTAAGTTCGGTTACCCTAGACAGGAACTTCATTAGCAAAGTTTTAGCTGCCCTGGTAAATACTCTTACGTTTGACCGCAAAACAAAGGTTATATTCATTAAATTTTATTAAAAAAGAAATGAAAAGGTCAAACTAGATCAAACCTTTAATAGAAAATATATTTATTTGCTTAAGGTTTTCTATTTGCCCCTAAAAATATTTGAATTTATTTAATGAATAATATTTGTTTGAATTATTTACTAATAAAGTATTAAGCCTGCCTTAATATATACTTAATAAATATGTATATATATATATATATATATATATATATATATATATATATATAGATATATTATATTGTTATATATATTAAAAATATATATATATAAATAATTTTTATTATTTACCAGAAAACACCTTATTACTCAATTTCTCCTGATTCAACGGCGGATGTCGCTGGAACAATCTAAGAGATCAAAAACATAAAATATTTATTTGCTTTAAATCGTTTTGACTCGCTATTAAAATGCTAATTATTAAACTACGTGTGGTAGACAGTGATGATTTACCACTAAAGTATTAATGGGCGTTACACAACTTTACAATATGTATATATATATATATATATATATATATATATATATATATATATATATATATATATATATATGGTACATATATATATATAGTTATTGTTATATATATATATATATACAGTTATATATATATATATATTACTCGTCAAAATTACCGCATCACATAAGGGTAATGTGGCATGAAGGTGAAAGTTGAAGAATAGAAGACAATTTTCATTGGACAATGACACAACATGATGGATCAGAAACTCGTGGTAGGCTGACAGAGTGTGAGGCCAAGGTAAGCCAGCGTGGTCTCGCAGTAGGGTTCGGAGGTTCGGCGCCGCAAACACACAAAAGATACGTACGGCGACAGAGCCGTGGGGTGCTTGGGGTCTGTCTCAATACCGTGTATGACCCTCTCTGGGATGACTGCCTGAAACCGTCCTGGCATGATCTCGATGAGTGGAATGTCCAGACAGTGCATTTTTGATCCTATGCCGTCTTGGTAGTAGTTTGGCCTACAGAACCTGAGGGTCGTGGAGGGTTGTAGCGTCGATCCAACGTTTCAGATGGTCCTAGCAAATGTCTGATTGCTGAGGTCCGACCACGCTGGCCACTCCAACACCGTCTCTGAAACGTCCTAAGGTAGTCAAAGCAACACATTAGTTTTGTGTGGTCTTGCATTGTTATGCATTAGGAAGAAAGAGTCACCGATGTAGGGGGTATATGGGCATACAACATAAAGTTCGATGTTCGTGATGAAAATTAGCTTGATAAGAGTGCTCCATCGAAGATAACCTGTAGGCCCTGACAGCAGATGCCTAGAGACCATGCAACCGATCCACCTCCAAAGGTGGCACCTGCAGCAAATTGCATTGTGCTAGCCTTCCGTCGGTCGGCAGTATCAGCATGCCTGTCCGAGATGTAGAGAGAAACTCTACTCGTCCGGTAAAGAGCACCTTTGCCCACTCGTCGACTGGATGTGTTCTCGGCAAATGCCAGTCGTGCGCCTTTCGATGTGCCGTGGTTTGCGGTGGACCCAGGCCTCCGGGGTCTGTAATTATGTTCCGGGTAATGGTCGACGCACTAAAGCGAATACCACCCCAGTGCCGTACCTCCACCAGCTGCATTTGCAGATGTCTTCTGCCGTTATGTTAGCTCCGTACGCACGCAGACGCATGTAAATCGGTCTTCCACGAGTGTCGTGGCCCTGGGCATACCTGTCCTGCGGGTGATCATGTCAGGGTTTCCTGGAAAATTTTTGGGACCACCCAGTGATAGCGTGCGCTGGGCACCGAACCGTTGACAGTGCCCGGTACCGTTAGTCCTTCAGGCGTGGAGTGTTGCCATTCGCACGCACTGATCTCTGACAGTTGGGACGGTACCATCCTTCCATGTTTATCGAGTCGCTTCGCGCGAATGATCCCTCGCTCGATTATACCCCCGACATAAATATACTCCCACCTCTCACAGGTCTAGCTTTCGTCTGAGAATAACTCGAACCTCCTTCAGAAAGTGAAAATTAGGAACTGAACTTTTATTAAGCAAAATAAAATTACAATAAATATTATGGTTGGTTGTTGTTTTCTTTCTTGAGGTCCTTTAAGTACATTAAAAATCTAGTACAAGCTGGGCGGGGCTTCATTGTCCCACATATTCGCCTGCGTCTAAATATATATATATAGAAGATATAGATATATATATATATATATATATATATATATATATATATATATATATATATATGTTATATTATATATATATATATATAGATATATACAGCATACATATACATATATATATATTGCATTACTATATATATTATTATATATTATAGTTATTGTTATATATATATATATATATATATATATATATATATATATATATTACATATATATTATTATTGTTATATATATATATATATATACAAATTATATATATATTATATGTTATATTATTATTACATATATATATTACAGTTATATATAGTATATATATTATATATATATATATATTATTACTATACATATTACATATTATTATTACTATTATATTGCTGGTTGGTTATTATTATTATTACATGTTATTATTATTACATATATATTATTATAAGAGGTTATTATATATATATACATAGATTATACATATTACTATATATATGATGCTATTGCAGCAGGGGGCACCCTGCCCCAAATCTTGGCGAAATAAAAACTAACCCTAGATGTTTGCCAGACGACGTTTTTTAGGGTTTATTAAAACTGAAAAAGTTACATCAATCGATAGATACTCTGAAGTGAGTAATTACTAATGAAATCCTTAAGCCTACGCGCCCAGGTATGCATAAGGCGTATATATATATATAGCGTTATATATATAAGGTTATATATATAAGGTTGTTATATATATAAGGCTATTATATATATAGAAGAGTTGATATATATATATATACATAGAGTATATGTAAATATATATATATACATATATATATATTATATATAGTTAGTTAAGAGTGATATATATAAGTATATATATATATATAAGATAAGAGTATATATATACAGAGAAGTATATACATAAGGTGAATAGCATATGGACACACACCTATTTTGGTACTAAACAAACACTTATAAACGTCTGAATTTGTACTCCTGGAAATATATTGATAAAATGAGCAAATTGTAAAATGCCTGCACACCTGGTAATACATAAAACGTTTCTGTAAGAAAAGGGTTGCCTGAAGAATTTCTTCCTATCAAATATAACATGAACTAACCTCAGCGTTATTCGCTTAACATTATAAAGAATTTTAAATAAATGAATAAACCTAAAAATAATTAAAGTTAGAATAATACCAGGGATAAAATATATGTTGAAATGATGACTGATGAAGTAAAAATGTTACAATTGTTCAGGACAGGCATTGTTGTATACGGTGTGCTCAACTTTTATTATTTTTTATTAGAATATAGTGTACATGTTAGGAAGCATTGTTACGTGTTGTCTAACTTTATATATATAGTTGTTGCTTAGTAGTTATTTACAAAAAATTAGGCATATACATATATATATATAAGTTAAATAGGTATATATATATATATATTATAGGAAAGAGTTGTTAAAGAAAATATATATATATATATATATATATATATTATTATATATTATATATGGATATATATATACAGTAGATATGTAGTTACGAAACGAACCACAAACATGGGTTGAAAAATCACTTGTCAAGGCATGCCAAGTTTAAAGTATTAAATTCTCCTGATTTATATGATATTGATATCAAGGATAGGGATTTGTTTAAGGATATAAACTCACTCATACATATATATATATATATATATATATATATATATATATATATATATATACATATATATATATATATGATATATATATATATATATATACAAATAGTAAATATATAGTATATATGTTATACATATATATATATATATATTGTTGTTATATATATATATATAGAGAGAAAGAGTAAATATTTAAGTATATATATATATATATATATATATATATATATATATATATATATATATATATATTAAATCGCCGTCTACCTAACCATGTTCTTATCAAACTAAACTAAAGAGCTACCTCAAGACTCAACCTGATTTATTTGTCGTATATCAATATTTATTCCAAACCTAACCTAGATAATTTGTTTATAAAAATTAATAATATTTAAGTTAACAAATAATCAACTGACGGCTTGCGGTTAATTCTTGCTATAGCGTCCAGAAATGTTCAAACTTCATCTCTTGTAGGATGCTTTCGCTTTTGACTCGTGTTGGGAGTATTTAATTCTTAAAAATAAAATTAAAGAAGTGTTTTAAAACATCACCACATTGGTTATATATATAATATAGTATAAAGATAAAGATGAGTTATATATATATATATATATATATATATATATATATATATATATATATATATACATATATATATATATATATATATGAGTGAAAACTTTAACATAAATTACATAGATAATCTCTACCTAAATTTCCTGTATATTCAGTAAATGTTTATTTGACTTTTAAATTATAAAGTTGGCCAAACAGAGAAATACATCGCAGTTATTTTTTCATTTCAAATAATTCTATAAATATTCATATTCAAATAATTAATAACACAAAATATACTTGATACCTCTTACAATCTCTCTACACACTTCCGAATGGAAGACGGTACAGAATGAAGTCTGGAAAGTGGATTTTACCAGGGTACAATCGATACAAATATCGTAATATTGAATATATCTTTGTTGGAACTTCTATAAAAATTCCTTTCGGTCAGAAAGAATTCCTACTTAACCATATATATATATATATATATATATAGATTTCAATACGATATGTATATGTAGGGAGCAGGTGGTTAGGTTAAGTTATATATATATATATATATATAGTATATATATATATATATATATATATATATATATATATATATATATATATATATATATATATATATATATATATATATTAATAATAAAAGATAAACAGTAACAATAACACCAATAAAAACTACGTAAGATTTCTACAATTAAGACATTGAAAATCTTTAGCACTACAAGTAAAACTTTATATAAATAAATAAATAAGTGAGCAAACAAATAACATAAAATAAATATCAATAAATAAATAAACTTACAACAGATCGGTCCGTAACCCCATAGTAATAGAAAAAATCCGAGGGTCTAGAATAATCTTATGCTACTTGCTTTTATACAGCACATCGTACACTCGTATATACGTTCGTATGGACACATTTTAGTTATTTTTCTTTGCTGCTGTTTTTTTTTTTAATTGTTTTTGCTGCTGTTTATTGTCTGTAGTTGATGACAAACACATGCTACAAGCCAAATATATATATAGAGAGTATATATTATTAGTTGCTATTATATTAGAAGTTATTATATATAGTAAAGATATATAGTTATATATATATATATAATATATATTATAGTTATATATATATATATATATATATTATATATATGTATATATATATAACAACTAATCAAACAGCACAAACTTGCTTAGAAAAATAACACCCACATCACTCCAAATGCCAACACAGATTAATGCCTCTAAACATCCAAATTACAATCCAATAATCACGCACTTTTCAAATGATTTCAAACTCATTCACGAAAACATCCAATACACGAATAACACCAGAATGTGGAAAGAATAAATACACTGAAAAACTCAACCAACCATCAAACAAACACTCACGAATCCATCAAATACCCAACCAGAGAACCCACAAACCAACAAACAACACACAAACACCTCTGCAACTCATTTCTGCAAGCAGAGTCAAAAACTCGCACATCTTCAAAACAGAAAATCAATCATACTTTCAGAAATCAAAAACTCAACCACGACCCAGCACAGAATAACCTTATGATCTAGAAATATAACAAAGTTAACTTAGAAATCACATGTACAACTGACCCGACAACATCTCAAACAAACACCTCAAACACCAAGGGAACACAGCTTTTTAACTCAATTAGCACAAATATATAACACTCATCAACCTGAGCTTCATTCCCTCTATCTGAAAAAAAGCTATCATTACACCCAAACTAAATATATATATACATGAGTATATATATATATATATATATATATATATATATATATTAAGCATATGATATATTATGCAGGTATTATGCTATATATATATTATGATATATTATATACAACATATATATACATACATATATACATATTATTATTATTATTAGAGTTATACATATATACATATTACATACATATTAATATATTATACAAATATATATATATATATATATTGTTACATGTGTTATTATAGTGTATATATATGCTGGTTGGTTACAATACATATATATTGCTATTACATATATATATATATATATATTTATGATATACATACATATATTGTTAAGAAGAAGCAGAAAGATATATACATACATATTATTATTATTATTATATTACATATATATATATATATATGTATAAATATTATATATATATAGTTATACATATTATGATATATATATATATATACATATTATATTATTATTATATACTATATATATATTGATATATACATATACATATTATATATTATATATATATATATTATTATTATATATTATACTATAAATATACCATATATATATATATGTACGAATACATATAATAAATGTTTACATACATATATATACATATATATATATATATATATATATATAATATATATATATTATATTGTTATTACATACATATTACAAGTATATATATATATATTATTAGTTATATATAAGAATATATTATTATATATATATTATATAATACATATATTACATATTATTATATATATAAGTTGGCTACAACTATTATTATATAGTATTATTGTATGTTATTATTGTTATGTTATTATTATATTATTATTACTATTATTATTATATTATTATTATATTATTGCCATATACTACATATACTGGTAAATACACCCATTGCAGTGGTGCTGATCTGCTCCTCTTGGTAGGTGGAAGAGGTAGCCTGATTCTTTCGTAGAGTGAGCTCGGCCTCTTGTTGGCAGAGATAGCCTTGGGCCCTTTGCAGGCAGGAGATTTTACCCTTTTTTGTAGCAGGCAGGGGAGAGTTTGGCCTCTGGTAGCAGTGAGAGACTGGCCCATGCAGACAGAGTGAGGAGCCTGGCTTTGAAGGCAAGAGTGCTGGGAGATTTTTCCTTTCCAAAACCACTGTCTTGTAGTCAGAGAGGAGAGGCTTGTAGTTTGTAGATATTCTCATTTTTCTTATGCTTGCTTCTTAACTTCACTGGTCAATAGTTGTTCTCTGAGGTCTCTTTCTTGTAGGTATAATAAAACATAAATCCAAAGGAGGAAAATCTTTGTAATCATTTGACAGGTAAGTATGAAAGAAACATAGCTGACTCCACTCAAGATTTACTAGTAAACAATTTTTAACCCGTTTCAACTTCCTGCACACATGCAATTTAAGTCAATCCATGGTAGACTTAAATTACTAATAAACAAGCTACCTTACACCAATATACATGATATGGTAAAATGCCATGAAGATTACAGGACACAATTTTTACATTACTTTTAATAAATTAAATGATACAATATCAATATGTGAAAGAATCGTAAAGACTCCTCCAGGGACAACAAAAAAGAAAAATTAAATAGACACATACTACAGAAAATTTATTGTTGATTAACTTTCCTATTCTTATTAAAGTGTACTTTATGGGAACAGTATAATACACTTAACTTAATAATTTTATATAAAAATATACTTTTATATATTATAAACATAAATACAAATATAATATAATTCATCTGCTGGGTAAAACATTACATTTAAGACAATTTCAAGAATACGTGTCTAGTTTCAGTAAATATGATAAATATTCCATCGTTAGTAAAAGCTCAGAGCTAAAACTATTTTTTTTTTCATAAATAATTTTTAAAAGTTAACTAAATATTTTTAAAAATAAGCCACACACGCAATCTTTTCCCTGTAGCGGAGCAAATTCATAATAAATCTTTATATAAGAATCACTGGAATTAATTACTAAATATTATTTGCTTTAATATGTAATCATGTTAGAACTTCTTATTATTAAATTCAGCGCGGAAATGCACTTTTTTTTACATAATTCACTTTTTATATAAATGCACTGTTATTTCTGTTGTTCATTAGATGAGGTGGTCTTCATAGAAGGTTAATCATTAATCATTTGAGTGAACTGTTTGCGAAGCGAATTATAACAACCTAGGTAAAGGAACCACCTGCGAGGGTGAATTACCATCGGTAAAGGAACCATCTGTGAAGTCGATCTACCAGCCGACAGAGGAAAACCATTCCGAAGGTGATTTACTAGTGGAAACCGTAAGAGATATGAAACTTGGGTTAAGCTGATCTCTCTGGTACGATTTTGAATCAAATCTCCAAGAAGAATACAGCTTGAATAATACAGTGACAGTGTTGGTGAGATCCCCTATTATATTAGACATATTACTATACTGGGAAATTGGATTCTCACCATTCTTCCTGGCTATGCTACACTGCAGTGCTGTGTTA